>JAGFPH010002835.1:69194-80903 GCA_018207615.1 Philaenus spumarius
GGGGGGGGGGTCCGGTCAGGACCGGGGATTTGAATTTAACAGGTTAAGTCCCAGAGTAAGTTTGCTCAGATTAGTTCATAACCCATGTGCATCACATGTGCTGCACACTTTATGTTCCCTACAGCCCGTGTCTATCAAATCTGCTCACTAACTTTTGACATGTTCAAGGCTTTATTAATCGTATTTGCTGCATGTTTTCAGCCTTTTAACATGTATAGCTTTATTGCCTGGGTTATGATCAACAGAAAAATTGTTTTGGGTTGTGGTTATCGGTAACCCTGTTCCCCCTTCCACAATTAATTGTTTACATTAGATGCAGTTTTTATCACGAATGTTTTGTTGAAGTTTGAAAATGGAAGGTAAAGATATTAGAAGTGAATATGTCTATATGGATAATTATTTTAGTAATTCAAGTATTGAACTTCTAACAAATACAAGTATCGTTAACGCTACATCTAGTACGCTAATGTAGAACAGAGAAAAATTGAAATTACTAAATTCAGAGAAGAAGTTAGTATGTGTGTTAACAACTCCAATGAAATTCCTGAAGAACCACCTACCAACGAAATTTTAGAGACAAGAAATAAGAAGATAAGTCAGTGTACATCATGTTACGAGTCGATGTCAAAAGAATATGGTCGTTTTTATGCTGTAAAAGTTCGCCAAACAAGTAAAAACAGTATGTCCAGAGTGTGACAACAATGAAGCTTTATGTACAGATTGTTTTTTTCTAATAAAATTTGGTAACTCGAAAGAAATTAACTGTCTTATTTTAAATGAGTACCAGGAGACCGAGCTAAAGCTCGATTGTAAGCAGGGCCTAGTTCGCTCACGTCAATAACTATTATTGCAAATTTCCGTGAACATCGTTTAGGTTAGGCCTATAACATTAAACAACTAAATAAAGGGTATGTTTATTTAGCAGAAGTATTCGTTGCCATGGTAACTATAAATAGATACAACATTAGGCTTACCTCTAATAAAATACAGTTTAAAAGAAAACAGATGATTATTGTAATGGCATTGAAAACATTTGCATCAGCTGTGCTTTGTATTGTTTAAAATGGACAAATTTCACTTTTTAATTTAATAAAAAGACGTAGAAAACGAATTTTCCCAGACTGGTGACCATTTCCAATCGATTTCTCGTGGCCAAAAGCCCCATATAAAATCAAAAAATGAAAAATCCTTAGACGGAGATTCCAGATCCATTTAGCAGACAGACAATTATCTCTCGCTTTAGAAGATAAGATAACTTCACAATTTATTTTTGTTACATTTCTTTTATATCACAGTGTAAAAAAAATATTTTGTGTTCCATTTTCTTCAATTTAGTGAGTTTTATTCATTTTTAAAGTACTAAGTGGCTTGTATAAGGTTTTATATATTAATCAACAAGATAATATACCTACATTGTATTAGTAAATGTGTTTGTTTTTAATTTATAAACCTATTCATTGATTTGCTGTGTATCACAAAATGATCACAAAACATTTCTATTGAGAACCCGTGTGTATGAAATATGATCACAGCAATTTACCCAAATAAAAACTAAACACATCGTGCTTAAATCACTATTTTATAATAATGTTGACTTATTTAAAGAGAATGGTACCAAAAAAAATGGTCTGGGATTTGGGTAAAAATTATGCAAAACCACTTGGGTTTTAGGTTGCACCGAGCATGCAGCACATGTGATACACATGGGACTCTACCTGTTAAACCCTTTTAAGGGTCTGCTCCAGTAAACGAGAAATCCACCAGAACGCAAACGCCTCTCACTATATCCCTATCTAAACAGTGCAATTTCTTGTGCTGACATTGCCTCATTTCAAACCATTTTATAAGTCTATATTTTGTAATTGAGTGTTGAAAAAAAAAACTGAATATTCTTTATAAAATTTCGGATCCTTCTTGCAAATTATTTTTCGTTATTAATTTCTTATTGTGTTAGGAAAAAAATTCAAACTTTGTACTTACAAAATGTCAAAATCAAAAGCATTTAAAAAAAATGTAAATTGCAAGACGGATGCGTATTGTGACTGTGCTTAAAATGAGACCTTGCAAACAATTTCATGATAAAAAATAAACGAAATAAATGGTTTGAAATTTAACATTGCTCTTATGGGATAAAAATCCAAGATGGCTGCCACTACAGCAGACCCTTAACACGTTCACTGCTAAGGACACACATGTGAGCTTGACACTGAACAGTATGAGAAGCCTCCGACCCACAGTGCATTGCACGCCAACCCCCGTATTGGGAGTATTTTCAATACGAAATGCATTGAGCGCTTCACACGCCAACCCCCGTATTGGAAATATTTTCAATACACAATGTATTGCGTGCTTCGCACGCCAACCTCTTAAACGACCTTATAGCCCGTCTAGTTCCTTCAAAATCAATCAAAACGTGAAACACCATAAAAGCTTTAAAATCCACGTAAGGGATTTCGGGGAGAGGGGTTCCGACCTCCTAATCCCCCCCCCCTGGGTACCGCCTTGCTTCAATATATATTGTTTCAAGCTTTTAATTAAAATTTCTAAGAAAATCCAAACAGGTAAAGAATAGGTTTGGCCCATTAAAATACTCAAAGCTTAGCTGATGCTAGATTTTCAGTGTCGGTACAGGAATAAGCTGTTTTCTTTAAACCTTTTAAACTGGTATATAGGTTACGGTATATATTATCTTAGTGGTATTTCATTAACACCGATTTCATACCTTCAAATTATTTCTATCACTAGTTTCAGGTGAAGGTTTTGCTTATGTATAGGCCAACATCTTGTTGGTTCTCTTTAACCTTTGTTACATACTGTGTGTTCAAGAAGTCCCTTTAACGTCCTTAATTTTGTTTGTTGTTTAAAATAAGTTGACAGAGTTTTGTCTATATATATTGGTGCATAAAAGGACCTATTTATTGCCATATCTGACTGTCTATAATTTTTGGTGGTCGGATGGGAAGGGGGTTTCAAATTTTAAATGTAACGGTAGGTCATGTAGCACATCATTGTAAAGCGTATCAATAGATGTCTTTGTATCATAAATATTGTAGATAAGTCTAACAATTTCCCCCCTGCGAAAGGGGTTTCGGGAGAGGGATTTAAATCATATTTTAACCTTTTAACTAAAGCAAAATACACCTTTTTTTATCGTTTTGGCCCCCTTCCGGAGGGGGGAAACTGGTAGCCTATATTTACAATGTTTATGACCACAAGAACCTGAGGGTAAAAGATATCACATGGGTGTATTAAATCCAATAAAAAATTTGAACGGTAAGGTATAAATCTGTCAGCAAACTTTAAATAGGAAATCTTTCCGTGTTTTTTTTTTAATTCAAAAATATGTAGTTCTGACATTTGTAAAAAGTAGGCCTACCTGGGCGACCGAGCATCACTCGGTATTTTTTTAATTGTTTTTTTTTTAGGAAAATGTATGTACATACAAATCGCATACTGAATAAATATGACTATTTTTCTAACTTAAAGTACATATGAACTGTTTATCGTATTTATTTATTACGAAATACGAAATAAAAATACTTCAACAGATGTCGTTCTCCAAAAAAACCTATCTTAAAGGTTAGAAATGAAAAAAATTGTTTTTAGCTTGAAATCAGCTGATAATGGAAATAATATAGGAAACAGCCGATTACTGTTATTATTATAGTCAATAAACATATGTAATGATTTTAAACTCCATAAGCCCAATGTTAAAAATTTTCAATTTTCAAATGAGTTGTTTAGAAAAATACGAGTTTTCCTGAGGTAGCGGTTTTCACCAATCATTTTTTTTACCCAAAAGCCTCTAATTCCAAACTTTCAGCAAAATCCTTCGGCTGGATCTCGAGATTGCTCGTACAAACAAACAGAGATTGCTCGTATTAGAGTATAGGATTATGCATTTTTTAAGGAACACCCTGTATTTTATGATGATTTTTGATTTTACAAGATTGTAAGACGTTTTTGCTCTTGTTTTTTTTTCATGCTACTAGGCCTAACGTTTAAAAGTTAGATAGGTATAATACAGTTGTAAAATCACCATAACTGAGCGGAAGATATTTTTATATGGAAACGTTTTAAACCAATGAAAACGCTGTTAACACTAACGAAACATTAATTGGACAAATAATAGCTTTTAAAAATCAACAAATACGGTTTTTGTTTATTTTTTAAACCCGTAAACAGAGGAACTAATTGACAAAACTACAAATTTGTCGCACATGAAAAATTAAGTTGATAACAATTTCAATATCAACAATAAACAATAACAACAAATAAATATGTTTATTATTCATTCAGTGATCAGCTATTTGCTCTAATATTTCCATTAACAGCTGATTTCAAACTCTGAAACAATTAATTATTTGTATTTCTAACTTTTAGGTTAGGTTTTGTTTATGTGTAGACCTGGACCTTGCTGGTTCTTTTAACTTTATTATAACTGTTGTTATAAAATGTACGAAATAATTAGATTTGGGCCTTTAACATTATTTACCATCTTAGCTTTGAGGTTATTATCAATCCTGCATCCTTTTTATAAAGAAAACATAACATTTGTGTTTAGACATAGCCTTCTCTGTATAAGGCCGCGGCCTTCGATGTGGCAACGCCGCATCTCACCCCCACCCTCGGCCCACTCCGGGCATTGATGCCAGCGGTAAAACGTTCAACATTTCGCCAAATCTGCGCTTATTCACATTAAAAGTAATGAAAATTAAATCAGTTTAGTGGATTCATTTTTAGCATGAAATGGTGCTTACAATGTTACAAATTGTATTACTAAATAATAAAAAATAGATGTTTATATAAACGTATAATATTCACCACTTACTTCCAGCCCTGAGTATTTTATGCACAAGCGATATAAATTTGTATTAAAAACAGAATTTGTTTGAACTAATTGAGTTTATGATAAAATTACTATTATATATATAGGTGTAGGGAACTTTGTAAACGGGTTGGATGAAACAACAAGGTTTATTTCAAAAATATTTTATTCGAACAAAGAGATTACACTTTTCAGGAATTTAAAGTGACCTAAGAAAATATTTTAAGTTTAATTTTATTTTAATTATTCGGACGTTAATTTCTTTCACTGGCATTTGCTTTTGTATGTTCGATAATATTTTTAACACCGGTTTTTCATTAAATGGTACTACATATTGTGTTTGGGCGTCATTTTATTTCACGGACATTCATTGTGGTACTTAAATTACGTTTTATTGGTATTATTTAATAAAATTTGCGCTTATTATGTTCGGACGATAATTTCTGTCACTGGCATTTGCTATTGTATGTTCGATAATATTTTAACACCGGGTTTTCATTAAATGGTCACACATATTGTATTTGGGCTTCAATTTATTTCGCGGACATTCATTGTGGTACTTAAATTACGTTTTAATAGCATTATTTAATAAAATTTGCGCTAATTATGTTCGGGCGTTAATTTCTTTCACTGGTATTCGCTATTATATGTTCGATAATATTTTAACACCGGTTTTCCATTAAACGGCCACACATTATATTCGAGCATCAATTTATTTCGCGGACATTGACTATGGAACTTAAATTACGTTTTATTGGCATTACTTAATAAAATTTGCGCTAATTATGTTCAGACGTTAATCTCTTTCACTGGCATTCGCTTTTGAATGTTCGATAATATTTTTAACACCGGTTTTTCGTTAAATGGTACTACATATTGTATTTGGGCGTCAATTTATTTCGCGGACATTCATTGTGGTACTTAAATTACGTTTTAATGGCATTATTTAATAAAATTTGCGCTAATTATGTTCGGACGTTAATTTCGTTCACTGGCATTCGCTTTTGTATGTTCGATGATATTTTTAACACCGGTTTTTCATTAAATGGTACTACATATTGTATCTGATTACGTAAAACAACGAGGTTAATCACTGATGATGCGCCGTCTAGCAGTGCAAACTAATGGTGAGAGCCAGCCGAACTTGGCCTAGTGTGCGGCGTTGCCAGATTTCGCTCGCCGCGGCCTTATACTAGAGAAGGCTATGGTTTAGAAGGTTCAACGGGGTTGGCTTGCGGAGCACGCATTGGCCCCCCCCTAGTTATTTATGAATATGTGTTTAGTTTTCCATACCTGTAATGAAAAAAACTAACACTAACACTAAAATTCTAAATATAAGACTTTAGATATAAAATAAGGGAAAATATCAAAGGTAAATTTTAACTCACTGATAATTGTGCTTCTAAAACTAAAATTTAGCTTTTTATCTTAAATTTTGCACACTGTGATGATTTTCTTATGTTATATAGGTTCAAGATGAATCATGGAAAAACTTTAAATGGATAAAAAGGTGTTATCTTAACCTTTCAAGGTATTGATCTTATTTGATTTGGTTAGTTGACTTTATGTATCAAAACCTACATCCTGTAAACTTTGTTGAAAGTCTTTTTATACAAACGAATTTCTGGGAATAGTTGGTAAAATTATCCACAAATGCTGCAGATTTTTTTGTAGCAAATTATATTCTACTTTCAGGTCTTGACAAAAAACAAAACTTACTTGATTTGAGCCTTCATATTTGTATTGTGTACTATAATAGTAAGCCCCCGTGGAAAATCACAGGCTGATTCATTAGATACACATTACAAATACATAATTTAAAAAAAAACTATTTAAATACAAATCTAGGCCTACTTATCTAGGCCTACCTAACAATGCTGACGGGGATTTTTAACTCGGTAAATGTGTACAATATTAAGGATTATAAAACTGTAGGACTATTTGTTAAACATTTTTATTTACATAGTCTACATTATTATATACTAGCTGACACGTACGGCGTTGCCCGTGGTGGTTATTATTTTCAGTCTTTTTAACGTAATTGTAATCTTTTGAAGTGTTCAGTTAGTGAGTGGTATTTGGCTTATATATATATAGATCTTAAATAATAAAAGCACTATTGTCATAATAATAAAAGATCTGAAATTATGATTTTAGTAACTTTGATCCCCCCAAACTCCTCCTAAAATTTCGAAATTTTTCATACCCTTTCTTAGAGAGCGCCTAAGGCCCTAGAGGAAGCTATATACCAAATTTCATTCCAATCCGTTCGGGCGTAATTTGAGGATGATCAAAAACGCATTGAAAACGCAAGGAAAAATGCAAAAACGCCTATTTCTGGCGTAATTTTGGGAGAATCTCAAACATTTTTTAACAGACTATTTTTAGGCCTTAAACGAACCTAAGTACCAAATTTCAACATTTTCTGCCAATTAGTTCTCGAAAAAGCTGAGAAAATCCGTTCTTAGTGCGCGTCTAAAGGTCCAACTGAACATGCATGTCAAATTTGAACTCATTTGGTTCAGTAGATTTTTAGTTCTGCTGATGAATGAATCAGTGCCATTTCGCTTTTATATAGATAGATTTAAAGAAAGATAAAAATACTATCTTTTAATTTCTTTTTATTTCATAATGATAGATCAAATTATTTAGAAGTTATTAATATTATAGTGAGGAAATTAATAATGGAATATGTTTATATTATGTTATTCGAAGATGGACGAATGTTTCCGAAGTTAAACAAATGGGTATCTCTTCTTTAAATTTGTATAAACAAATGTATTGATGATAAAAGGTTGTATTTATATACAGTTTATAACCTCAAAGCAAATATTATAGGCCTAACGTGTATTATAGCATACATTAGTTCTATAAATCATTATTTAAAAAAATCAACTTCACAAGAAATTATAACGGTTGAAGTTGTAAACATATTGTAACACCAAACTATAGTCTACACTGAGTTTGTTTAAGTATTACAGATGATGGGTGAAATCAGCTGTTATATTACGTGTTACTCACGTACGTACATACGTACACTCGCTTTTATAGGGGTTGATGAAGTTGAAAAAATATATTTTTAGAGGAAAGGAAATGTTTAGTGTGTGAGGCTCGGTCGTTGTTTGATAATTGATTATAAAGTTTTATCTGGGAACTATTGTACTTTTGAATCAGTATTATGGAATTTTTTGGATCTGGCATACCACTCACCTGCCTCTCTGTTAGATCCAGTGCCACGGCGATTTCATATCTGCGCAGACGGGTCAGATAATTGGAATGCATGAACTCAAGTTCAAGTTTGTGTATTTGCTGTTTGGTAAATGCTGTTCTTTCTTTTCTGTTGGTTCCCTTTGGTGAATCTGAAAAAGAAAAGGAAATGCAATAACGTTGGTTTGGAAAATAATGAAACTAGTAAAACATGCGCACTCTGACCTGGTGGATATCGGCGTGAATCCTGGCCCTTGACCTCGCTCAGGCGCGATGGGCCGGGGGTGTGGGGAAAGGGCATAAGTGAAGAAAAAAAAACATTTTCCCACACCGCTTCCTAATGTGACTCATCCTTCAAACGAACTAGTGGATGTTTTCCTCACCCTTAACACGTTCACTGCTACGCAAATTTCGTATTTCCTATGCAAGGAGCTGACCTTTTATTTTTTTATATTTATAGCCTAAATGAGTGAAAATTATTTTATTTTTTATTTTTGAACCTTTCTACGTAAAAATCATTAATATTTTAAAAGCAGACGCACGTAGGCTTAGAATTGGCGGGCGTAGCAGGCAATGCACTGTGTATTGAAAATACACCCAATACGGGGGGGGGGGGTTGGCAATTTGAAGGATTGTTTGCCGCAGCTCCTTCTCGGGTTAATAGCGGCTAAAGGGATGATTGGATCCACGGTAACTAGAACTACACGGTATGTGTCACGAGACAGCTGCGCAGTAACTCTGAGCTCAGATGACGTCACTGCCACCGTCTCATGCTTCCCGCCTAGCAGAAGCAGATTGACTTACACGAACTATTTACGCAAACAACGATTTGCTGGGTTAGTTATGTGTAATTTTTACACAAATGTGTCGTTTTAATTTATAGTTTTTACTAATTTTGACTTTCACTTAAATTCATTGACAATGTTGCGAGCACCTACAGCCTAAAAGGAAGCTACGTACCAAATTTCATTCCAATTCGTTCTTATAGGGATTTTTAGTAACTTTGAGCCCCCCCAAACCGCCCTAAAATTTCGAATTTCTTTTAACCCTTTCTTAGCGAGGGTTTAAATTAGGTGGGGGTCGTAGTAAAGATATTTGAATCACTTTGTAACATCCGCGTTAATTTAGGATGTAACAAACTGGTTCAAATAGAGTTTGTAATTTTGAATGTATAGGCCTAATAAGTATAAGATATTGTTTATTATTTAAATATGCAATTATACATCAAAATAAAGCTACGAATGTGATATTTTAATGGCATTTAGTTTAATTCAGATTGTTTGTTTAGTTTTCAATAGAATATGTTTAAACTCGTGTATGTTTATGGTTATGCATGGTGTCAAATAATTTGTTTGTTGTTATTATTATTATTGATAGCGAAAATGTATTTTGAAAAGTATTAAAAAATTCATAGTTATGATATATTTTATATAAACAATATTTTAAACAGCATATCTCTAAGTAGGCCTATATAGATAGGTATTTAATAACCAATGTTTGAGTTGAATTATAATTCTGTAAGCATTTTTCGTTGATTTTTCCTTGTGTTTGTTTATAGTTTTTCAATCTAACCTTAAAAAGCTGTTAATTTTGAAGAGTATTAAAGTGATTATAAATTTGCTAAGTAATGTTGCTATGGTAATGATTGTAAACAAACATAACGTGTTGCTAAGCTTTTTATACGAACAGCTGTTTTTTTGAGCTATGGTTTTGAGTTCATACAGTAAATGCGGTTGAGTTTCTTCCAAATTTGAAACTTTTTCGGGAAACTCTTCAAATTTTTCTTTACGTATAAACCTTCTATGAACTACTGCAAACATTTTAAGGTCCAAAATTAGCCAAATCGGTCCAGCCGTTCTCGAGTTTTAGCGAGACTAACGAACAGCAATTAATTTATATATATATAGATAACTATGAATTTACTGTCGATAAAAACAGTTTTACTATAAAAAAAATTGCACCTCTAGATTCCCTAGAGTGTATATGTAAACCCATGAAAGATTGTATATTTTCCGTTCACCCAAT
This sequence comes from Philaenus spumarius, assembly GCA_018207615.1. NCBI lineage: Eukaryota > Metazoa > Arthropoda > Insecta > Hemiptera > Aphrophoridae > Philaenus > Philaenus spumarius. Next base: position 79,255 of record JAGFPH010002835.1, read on the forward strand.
AGTCGTGTAGGGTGATGTTTTTAAGAAGCTTGTCACTGGCGAAATCGAATCGCTGTAGAGATGCCGGGCGCTTCGGTGGCAGTGACGTCATAGCCACCAACGACCTGCGCGTGACACATACCGTCTTGTTCTAGTTACCGTGATTGGATCTTGAATCTGATGGAAAATCTCTTATTTGAAATTTAATTTTCTACAACTTTTGTATTTAACATTTTTTGCTTTTCCTTACCGCTTTCTTACTAAATGCGCTCAAAGTGAGAAAATGAAGAAATTGAAAAAATCGAAAAAATCTTTCCCGCCCAAAAGGTGCTTCCAAAATAAAAAATGTTAAATTCTTGCAATTTTCCCAAAATTTTCTCGTCGAGAGCTTTAATTAAGGTATGAGGTTGAGGGGGTACGATTACCGGAAGTGCCTAGTAATTAATGTCAGTGAAATCGTCTAGCTTTAAGGACTTTGGGCGGAGTCTCCCTTATCGGATGAATAATGGCTATATGGATGATTAGATCTTGAATCTGATGGAAAATCTCTTCTTTGGAATTTAATTTTCTACAACTTTTGTAGTTAACATTTTTTTGCTATCTCTTACCGCTTTCTTACTAAATGCGATCAAAGTGGGAAAATGAAGAAATTGAAAAAATCTTTCCCGCCCAAAAAGTGCTTCAGAAATTAACAAATTTTAAATTCTGGCAATTTTCCCAAAAGTTTCTCGTCGAGAGCTTTAATTCAAGTATAAGGTCGAGGGGGTACGATTACGGGAAGTGCCTAATAATTAATGTCAGTGAATCAGTGTTACCGTCTCGCTTTATATAAGTAGAAGATAAACTCTTTAACAATGTGTACAGTAATTACCAAGTGTGGAAAATGTTTTTTAAACTTATAACTTTGAACAAATGTTGATGAATTCTACCATTCTACCCTAAAACAGTACAGATAGTTTACGCGAAGGGAAAAACGCAATTGAAATAGGATCAGTGGTTCTCTAGTTTTAAAACCGTCATTAAACGCTGCGCTCCTTGCACAATACTTTGGAACTAATTCAAGTGTAGGCTACAATACGTCTTTATAGAAGCCGCCGGCCAGCTGTTTGTTGTTTTGACGTCAATACGTCTGTCACTACTTCAAGCATCGTTGCCTCTCCGCTTTTTGATAATATCTGTGTTGACATATCCAGCTATAGGTCATTTTCCATGACTTGGTCATAAATTAATTTTAGGCTTTACGTCGCTGACGGTTAATGATTTAATGCTTCCCTTATTGAACTCGTTTTGTCTCTCACTATCTGAAGCAAATGCGAGTTTAAATTTCTTTTGTATCCGTAGGGGAGACCGGAGCAGGTTGTCATAAAATTTGAGTTTTGGAGAGGCCGGGTTAACATTTACTGTTTTTGTCAATCTATATCCATACTAATATTATAAAGAGGTAAAATTTATTTGTTTGTTTTTATGTATGGGATAATCTCTGGAACTACTGAACCTATTGAAAAAATAGTTTTATTAAGAAAAAGCTACACTATCCCTGAATAACATAATCCCTTAGAATTAATTTTGATTTAAGGGTTGAAACAACCCCTAAAACAATAAATATTAATTGTTATACTTCCCTTAAAGCTAGAGAGCTGAAATTTTGTACATTTATTTCTTACAAGATA
>JAGFPH010002835.1:121349-148901 GCA_018207615.1 Philaenus spumarius
ATGCTATTCCCACGTACGTCTCTCAGCTTGTATCACCTAATTACATGTATATTTAAGTAAGTATAAATAGCATTACTTTGTGTCCACTGGAAGTGATTCATGGCTTTGATGGGGTTAACAGATGGCGGGCCTGAACGTCATCCACTGGCTCTAGAGATTTAGGCAACAACTTGAGGTATGCTCTTTGAAAGTTAAAAGTTCCGTTCAAATCTGAGGAAATCTATTCAATTTTCATTCGCTGTTACTTTTGAAGTGATAACTTCTATTGGCCCGTTGGGCACTTTCGCTCGACTATGTTTCTGAAATCTCGCGTCACGCAAACTTTTTGCGTAGACACAAGTCAGAGCGTGAAGAGGGAATAGGTGATACATCTATATAAAAGCGAAATACCACTGACTGACTCATCACGATTTCTCAAAAACTACTTAACGGATTGGAATTAAATTTGGTATGTAGCTTACTTTAGGGCCCTAAGTGCACGCTAAGAAAGGTATTAAAAAAATTTCGAAATTTTAAGGGGGGTTTGGGGGGGTCAAAGTTACTAAAAATTCCACGAAACGGATTGTAATGAAATTTGATATGTAGCTTCCTCTAGGGCCCTAGGTGCTCGCTAAGAAAGGTTTTCAAAAAATTTTAATTTTAGGGGGGATTTGGGTTTGGGGACAAAGTTACTAAAAATCCCCATAAGAAATTCATAGTGTAATATATTTCTTGATATATATTTTTGTTAATATACATTTAACTTTGATTTGTCTACCCGTGCAAAGCCGGATCGGGCAGCTAGTAGTATACATAGACAAGTAAGCGCGTGGGGAGGGAATAGACGATACATAGTGTATAATAATAAGTTATTATAATTATTATAATATTAATATATTATAACAATATTATATTATAATAAGTATGCGAAAAATAGTGACCATTATAATCTAAGCATTATTTATTTAGTGACTAATGATTTTGAGTGAAGTATTAGTGTATGCACTCTACATAGAATTCCAAGAATAATTCAATATGTAAGGGATAATTATTATTATATAAATATTATACAGGGTGGACCAGCTAAAGTGTGACAATAGCTAACTTTTAAAATACGAATCGGACAAAAATGTTTAAATAGAACATCTGCCCTTAATTTTTGATACCTTTTGGCCTGTGTATACAAAATTTTCAAAATCCGCCATTTTGAACCCAATATGGCGGCCAACTTCATTTTTTTTAATAGAAACCCCCCATTTTTATGATTTTTTTTTGGATTTTATGGGCAATTTTAAGACTTTTTTGTTCTTTACATTTTTTTGTTAAACCTAACGGTTCTCATGAAAAATGAAGTCGAAGTTTCATTTTCTTACAGCTAATCACTCAAAAGGTTACAATAACCAACTTCTAAACCATGCTTCAGACAAGAAACCTTTTTTGGGGCACTTGCCTTAATTGTTGACACCTTTTGGACCATGCATAAAACATTTCAAAATAGTTAGGTCTACAATTAAAAAAAAAATTAAACATACTCTTTTTATGTTACAATACTTTATCAAAGTTGTTTTATCATGGTGTACATTCAAGCAAAATGACATAAAATTACTCTAAAAATGTAAAAAATAGTTTACAAGAAGTGCTTGAAATGATGTCCTTCCATTGCGATGCAACTTATCATTCTTTCATGGAAATGTTGTTGAACTCTTTGCAGCATCAGTGGTGGTGTTACTAGCAAACAGGCCTGTCTGATTCTTTCTTTCATGTTGTCTCTTGTTGTGGGTGCAGTTTCCATGACTCGTTCCTTAAGAAATCCCCAGAGGAAGAAATCCATCACAGTAAGATCTGGCGAGCGAGCTGGTCAGCTTACAGGTCCTCCTCGTCCTATCCATTTTTCTGGATAGAGTTGGTCCATCATAAGCCTACTGCAAACAGCGAAGTGCGCCGAGGCTCCGTCATGTTGCATCCACATGGTGTTCCTGACATGTAGTGGTAAGTTCTCCAGAAGCTGAGGTAAGATGTTGAACAAGAAGTCAGAGTACATTGGGCCGTTCAAATGTCCTTAAAAAAAAGTGCGGACCAATTACACAATCACCAATAATGCCACACCATACATTCAGAGACCAAGGATGTTGATGGGGAACACCTCTCATCCAGTGAGGATTAACTTCGACCCAATAATGCATGTTATGGCGGTTAACTTGCCCTGTGTTGGTAAAGGTAGATTCGTCGGAGAACAATACACTGTTGAAAAACAAGGGCTCTTGTAGATGTTTTTGACGTTCCCAGTTGCAAAAAGCTTTCCGATTGTTGAAGTCATTGCCGTGCAAGTCTTGGAGCAGTGATATGTGGTAGTCGTGAAATTTAGCTGATTTTAAAATTCTTAAAACAGAAGTTTTACTAATGCCACTTTCAGCAGAAATCTTCCGACTGCTAGATTGAGGTTGTACAGTAACATATGCTAGTACATTAATGGAGTTATCTTCATTCGTTACAGTTTTAGCCCTTTTTTTATCAGTATAGATAGACCCACTATTAACAGTATTGTGGTATAAATTAGATTAAAAGGCAACAATGAAGAATCCGGAAACAGCTGTTGCATTGTTGTAAAAAGATAACCAGCATGACTGCTTTATTTCAAAGGCGTTTAAATTACAAACCACTTTAACAATACTAATTTTAGTATGTGTCCTAAATTGCTCAATTGCGTTTGAAAGCTTTAATTAAATTTTATGGGAGAGTGATGGTTTGATATTTTATTGTACTAATTTGATATAAAAAAAGTTTGTTGTCTGAAGCATGGTTTAGAAGTTGGTTATTGTAACCTTTATGAGTGATTAGCTGTAAGAAAATGAAACTTCGACTTCATTTTACAGGAGAACCGTTAGGTTTATCAAAAAAATGTAAAGAACGAAACAGTCTTGAAATTGCCCATAAAATCCAAAAACGTCATAAAAATGGGGGTTTTCATTTTAAAAAATGAACTTGGCCGCCATTTTGGGTTCAAAATGGCGGATTTTGAAAATTTTATATACACAGGCCAAAAGGTATAAAAAATTAAGGGCAGATGTTCTATTTAAACATTTTTGTCCGATTCGTATTTTAAAAGTTAGCTATTGTCACACTTTAGCTGGTCCACCCTGTATTTGTGCGTTTTAAGTTTTGTAAAGAAGATTGATAGCCCAGCGGTATAGGTTACAACTACCAGTAATTTGCAATACGGCTGAATTTTGTTTATAAGTACATTAAAGTATGTAGATTAACATAAAAAAAAGTTTACCAGTCTATCGATTTCCCAAAGTCGAAAAAAAAATCGATTATCATTTTTTTTTCGATTATCCTTATTATTTCGAGCTAGGATGAAGATAGAGGAAAATAAAAAATATCACCGTGTAGGGGAGGTATTTTTCAACAAAAAAGGTCATATGTATTTATTTCGTCCGAGCAATGGTTTGTCTGGAAAAAATTCGAAAGTGCAGGTATGTATTTTGCAGCAGGGGAAATCACTAAAAGGGGACATCTTATTCATATATGAAGCGTTGGCTCATTCTAAATTGGCCGAATTTTAATATATCGAATTAAAACTTGACGTAGGAGTTAAAATATATATTTTCAACATTTATGCTGAGTCTCAGCTTGTTATCTTGAAAATGACCCGATCTAGGAGTCGATTTCGATTATAAATTTTAGGAGTACCGGACCCACTTTCTGGAATATCAACATCAAATTTGTTTTACAAGTTGAGTACACCAGTATAAATATTCTTAGTAAGTATGAACGATTTTTTTCTTATTATTTTTAAAATAGTCTTCTGTTTTACCTATCTCGTTTTAACTATAACACTTTTGGGTTCAACGACTCCATTTTCGACATTTTTGAACATATAGATTTAAAAATTGGTACAGAAGTTACAAATACTATTGTTTCTTGCTATACTTATTTTAAAAACTATATTTTTAAAAATTACTAATCTGCAGCTGATCAACTCAAGCGTTTTGATGAAAAATCTAAAAAGGTCTAAAATTATACTTTTTTAATTTACTTGTGCTTTTAAAAGTAAATAATGAAAAAGGTTTATACTCCTTGAACTTGTTTGAATATATATATTTAACTTGTAAAAAAACTTTCAGGTTGATATTTTGAAAATTTTCTAAACTGGAGCTGTTTAAAATGAATTGGTGGGTCCGGTACTCCTAAAATCGAGAAACCCATTAATAAGTCAAGTAAGTCAAGTGGCTCTAGATCGGGTAATTTTTAAGATAACAAGCTGAGACTCAGCATAAATGTTTAAAATATATATTTTAACTCCTATGTCAAGTTTCAATTCGATATATTAAAATTCGGCCAATTTAGAATGAGCCAACGCTTCATATATGAATAAGATGTCCCCTTTTAGTGATTTCCCCTGCTGTAAAATACATACCTGCATTATCGAATGTTTTCCAGACAAACCATTGCTCGGACGAAATAAATACAAATGACCTTTTTTGTTGAAAAATACCTCCCCTACACGGTGGTATTTTTTATTTTCCTCTATCTTCATCTCAGCTCGAAATATTAAGGATAATCGGAAAAAAATGATAATCGATTTTTTTTCGACTTTGGGAAATCGATAGACTGGTAAACTTTTTTTTATGTTAATCTACATACTTTAATGTACTTATAAAAAAAATTCAGCCGTATTGCAAATTACTGGTACTTTTGGTCTAAATTGACCTTTACCGACTGGCCTATGATTCTTGTCAAACTGAAGTAAGTTTAGACAAAATTTTACATTTTGTACATTTTGACAAAGTAATATTTTACATTGTTTTATTTTACTGTAACTTAGCCTATTATTACTCACTTGAATATAAAATTTAGCTTCATATTACAACAATGGCGATCATACACGTTAATGGAGTATCCTCACAGAATAATTTCTTCTAGGCCAGGTGGCCAATGCTTATTCTAATCTTTGGCTTTAATTGTTCATGACACGATTCACTGGGGTTTTAGGTGAGGACCAGAGTTGTTAGTCATGTTTCAAACAATTGGTGCAGGTTCAAACCATATATACTTTAAAAGTAACAGGAGATATTTATTAAAAAAAACAAAAAAAAGAATATATCGCGGATATGAGCAAACCGGTAACTTTTGGAACCTCCTGTGAAATTCAAGCATCATCCGAAATATTTTGTATGAATTGCAGGTGTACAGAGATGGTTATTTGTTGTGGGAGAGTTTTGGCGAACCGATTGAGGTAGTAGGGAGGCTAAGGTTTACTGGGGAACTGACGAGAGGCCACTTTAATGTTCTCATTCCTCTCACACCTTCTTACCTGACAACTTAATGGATATTAGTGTGGAGGAAATACAGTCAGCTTCCCAATCCCAGGTTTCAGACGATGGTCTCAAAATTTCTCAACTTCCAACCCTATCAGAACAGTGTACAGTTCCCTATTCTGGATGCAGTTTGGTCGCATCCAGAACAAATACCAAAAAACGAGGAAAAAAGACGAAAGCGTTTTTCAACTATCTGAGTGTACTTAAAAATCAAAACTACACCTAAATACAAAATTTGTTTGAATTCGTTAGAGCCGTTTTCAAGATTCACGACAGATACAAGAATTGCTCATTTAAAGTAATAGGATAATAATGTTTATAATAATAATTTAAAAACCATTTCTATACAAAACAGCTGTTTATAATAAGAAACAAACTAATCCAGCTACTTTCGCGGATGTCCAGCTTTTAATACAAAATAATATCTTAAGTTAGGCCTATACTGAACCAATAAATGTTTCAACACACACAAACCAATAAAAACTTGCGTTAAGGAAGTTAAGAATGAGAAAAAACTATGTTACATCCTAATTAAAAATAAATATGACTTATTTATAGTAGACCTATTTATTGATAATATGCGGTAATTGATAGTGAGTAACTTTTTGGTTAGGTTTTTGATTAAGTGTACACCTGAGCCTTACTGGTTCTTTTAACCTTCATTATAACTGTTGTTATAAAATATACGAAATAATTTGATTTGAACATTTAACATGATTTACCAACTTAGTTTTGAGGTTATTATTAATCCTAAACCTTTATTATAAATAAAACATAACATATGTTTTTAGAAGGTTCCATCTGGGACCTTATTATTAGTTTAATAATTTCTTTAGTTTAATTTTAGGCTAGTTATTATTATACAGGGTGTCTTGCAACCATATGAACAAACTTTATCACGTTATTCAGCATGCCAAAAGAAACAAAAAATGTAATATAACATGTGTCCTATCTCATTCGGTCTGTCTGTATGTGTTTTTTAGAAAATAATTAATATTTTTGGTAGTAGAAAAGATATTGAGCTCAAACTTTGTACACCTATTTGTTGCGTAACCTTTTATCACTGTACGAAAAATTAGAACATTATTTCAATTATTTTCAAAATGGCGGCCGTTTAGAATTGTTAATTTTTAAGTTATTTGGATAACGTTCCGAGTACGTTCTGGACTGATTCTACTGGTATAAATAGTGAAAAAAGTTCATATTATATTCATAGGTCTGGAACTGCTTCGTTTGAGAGTTAAAGCTGGTGAAAGATTTCATCCGTGTTTCAGATTTCCGTGTTTTGCTAGTGGAATCAGCTCAGAAAGTGTTCGGAACATTATGCAAATAACTTATTATTTTAGCTCAAAATAACTTTAAAATATTTTGTTTCTAGAGTAATTCTGGGTATTGTTGACAACTACCAAGAAATATATTTTTCCTTTTTTTTTGTCAATATCTCTGTTGTCCTTTGAGCTACAGACAAAATAAAACAACTATTAAGTTTGTCCTTAAAAACGTAAACTTTTTTGTCTCTTGTAATTTTTTTGTAAAGTTAGTGGTTTTTTTAGATATTTGACATTAAAAATTATAAACGGCCGTCATTTTGAAAATAATTGAAATAATGTTATAATTTTTTGTACAGTGATAAAAGGTTACGCAACAAATAGGTGTACAAAGTTTGAGCTCAATATCTTTTCTACTTCCAAAAATATTAATTATTTTCTAAAAAACACATACAGACAGACCGAATGAGATAGGACACATGTTATATTACATTTTTTGTTTCTTTTAACATGCTGAATAACGTGATAAAGTTTGTTCATATGGTTGCAATACACCCTGTACAATATAGTACAGTACCTTATATTGTTCTGTCATTTACTTCTTTTTGTGTATTTATATGACGCGTTTCGGCACGTCTATCCCATCATCAGAATATCTCGAGAATGGAGGTCGTCAAAACATTAAGTAGAAACACATAAAACAACAACACATTTAAAAACACAGTTAATAGGTGTACACCTCATATCTACCGGATGTCGACTGTCTGCCCCTCATCTGTGCGCACTCGGAACTATTATTTGCCGCGGGCTTCCTGAATTCTTATCTCTGTGTCGTATAGGGGACAGGCAGTAGCCATGAGGTGTACATGTATTAATTGTGTTTTTAAATGTGTGGTTGTTTTACATGTTTGTGTGTTTTGTACTTAATGTATTGACGATCTCCATTCACAAGATATTATGATAATGGGATAGACGTGCCGAAACGCGTCGTATAAATACACTAAATGAGGTCACTGACGGAACAGTATAAGCTACTGTACTATTATATTACAATTTAGAGACCTGGACACTAGAAAAATGAATTGATTAACGATAGGTATTTGTTGGCACCTTACAAATAAATGTAAGGTAGTCTTAAGCCACGCCCCTTTAAGTTTTGAATAAATACGGGGCATGAAACACTGTTAGTTGGTTATAGTTTGATTATTGTAGCTCGTGCATCACTGAAGATGACGACTTTGACGTTGAAACGCGTTTGAGTTACTAAACGTATTAGTTGTGAGATTGTTTTCAAATTTTATTCCATCAATGTATCTTCTCACGCGTCAAGCTAAAATATCTTCTTATATCCTAAAAACCTAATGCACTTTAACGCATTTTGTCCAAATCGGTTTTGCAGTTTAATAGCTTGGAGCACACAGATAAATGATATTTCTACAAAAGATGTTTTCTCCGTGGAAAGTGCGAACACACACACAATATGGAATGCCTGTACACATAGCTGTTTTAGTTCAACACAGAAACTGTCCTAGATTAGTCATTGTTTACTATCATCTAATCACAGTCGTTCGTTCGACTCGTGATGTGCACGTGACACTTTCAATTACTGACGTTTTTGTTGCGCTGTTTTAAACTTTATCAGAGTTTTTTTTTTTTAGATCGATGTGTAAAAATATGTTTCAATTCAAAATAGGTTAGTGCAAAAAGTGCTGAAGGCTATTTATACTTTGTACGAATCATTTGTGTAAGCGGTGTGCTCTCTATGTGAACGTATTTTCTCCGCGTTTGTATTTCAGTGTCTTATAACCGGCTAAGAACGTATGAACTGATTTTAGTGAAATTTTTACGGTGTTTTTAGGTTAGGTTTGAGGATAGTTTCGTACGATTTTAAGATCCAGGTAATGAAATGTAGTTTTTAAGGGAATAATTCTGTAATAGTATACTTCATCACCATAACTAAAGTAGTGTATTACATCATTTATAGTAACTAAAGTGAATGTTTTGGTGCGAGATTATGCTTTTATGTGCGAGACAATGTCAAGGGTTGCCCCCCTTTTATACTTTAAGGGTCTGCAATACTGGCTGCCATTTTGGATTTTTATCCCGTAAGAGTAATGTTAAATTTAAAACCATCTATTTAGTTTATTTTTTATCATAAAATTATTTACAAGGTCTCATTTTAACCACACTCACAATACGTATCCGTTTTGCGTTATTTTTTTTTTTAAATTAACGTTCATTTGTCACGTAATTGACATTTTAAAAGTAAGTTTCAACTTTGTTCCAACTTACACAATAAAAAATGTTTAGTTAAAAGTAAATCGCAAGCCGAATCCGCCATTTTATAAAGAACTAGAGGGCTCCGTCCCCTGCTCGCTTCGCTCGCCAACCCTCGTGGTGACTCGCGTCGAAGCAAATGCAAACAGGTTATTTTATATAAATAAGTTCTACTATTAAATTCCATATGTTTTATTTATTTTGATTAGGGTGTAACAGTGGTTTCTTATTTTTAAATTCCTAAATTTATTAAGAGTTTATTAGCTTTAAGGAAACATTTTGACTACATTTTCACCCCTTAGAAGCACGCGACAAAATGTCAATCCATGATACTTTTTTTATGTATGTTGTAAGAAATAAATGTACAAATTTTCAGCTCACTAACTTTAAAGAAAATATAAAAATTCATTTTTATTGTTTTAGGGGTTGTTATCAAATTTTCACCCTTTAGCAACACGCGACAAAGTGCAAATCTAGTTTACGTTTTCTATGTATCTTGTAAGAAATAAATGTACAAAATTTCAACTCTCTAGCTTTAAGGAAAGTATAAGAATTAATATTTCTTGTTTTAGGGGTTGTTTTAACCCTTAAATCAAAATTAATTCTAGCCTATGTTATTTAAGGATAGTGTAGCTTTTTATTAATAAAACTACTTTTTCAATCGGTTCAGTAGTTCCAGAGATTACCCCGTACATACAAACAAATAAACAAACAAATTTTACCACTTTATAACAAACTAGGGGAGACCCCTGCGTGCTCCGCACGCCAACCCCCAATGAAACGTTCGAAAAACTAAGAGAACCAGCAAGGCTCAGGTCTACACTTTAAAACCCTAACCTAAAAGCTAGAAATTTAAATAGCTTAATTGCTTCAAAGTTTGAACTGTTAATGGAAATATTGGAGCAAAAATCTGTTTTATCAATTATTTTGTTCAATTGGTTGCTATGTTAATAAATGTAAATACATTTGAGATGGTTCATCAGGCTATGTCTAACCTAAGATTTTTTCCGATTAAATTTACAAATATTAAAAAAACAGGTTTTTATCAAAATGAATTATAGCCTATAATACTCAGGGATAGTGTAGCTTTTTTATTAATTAAACTATTTTTTCAATCGGTTCAGTAGTTCCAGAGATTACTCCCTACATACAAACAAATAAACAAACAAATTTTACTACTTTATAATATTATTGATAATAACCCCAAAGCTAAGATAGTACATAATGTTAAATGTTCAAATGAAATTATTTAGTAGGCTTACATTTTATAACAGCAGTTATAATAAAGGTTAAAAGAATCAGCAAGGCTCAAGTATACACTTTAATAAAACCCTAACCTAAAAGTTAGAAATTTAAATAGCCTAATTGCTTCAATGTTTGAACTGTTAATGTAAATATTGGAGCAAACATTTGTTTTATTTTTTATTTTATTGAATTGGTTGCTATGGTAATAAATGTAAATACATGTGAGGTGGTTCATCAGTCTAGGCCTAACCTAAGATTTTTTCCGATTAAATTTACAAATATTTAAATAAAACAGGTTTTTATCAAAATGAATTATAGCCTATGCTACTCAGGGTTAGTGTAGCTTTTTATTAATTAAACTATTTTTTCAATCGGTTCAGTAGTTCCAGAGATTACCCCCTACATACAAACAAATAAACAAACAAATTTTACCACTTTATAATATTATTAATAATAACCCCAAAGCTAAGATAGTACATAATGTTAAATGTTCAAATGAAATTATTTCGTAGGCTTACATTTTATAACAGCAGTTATAATAAAGGTTAAAAAAATGTTGCACGGCGCGAGAGTGTATACGCACCTTAATATACAGAATACGCGTAGGTAGAGGACTTATTGTATATTACCCAAAGCCAAACTATGTTTCACAAATGTTTCATATACCAGGCATTTGTTAATGCTTTGCCAACCAATATAAAATCAATTTATGGAGTTAAACCTTTTTTAAAAAAATTTAATATCTGGCTTCTTGATAGTGAAAATATTGAAGATCTTTTTTTGTGCGCCTGTTTAGGTCCAAAGTGATTGTTTTTGTTTAATTGGAGTTAGATAAAGAACTTAGCTGAGATCACTAAATCTTATATATTGATATAAATAATGTCGGTGGCATTGGCCTTCTATTCTACAAATATTTTTTTTGACATTCGTGCTGGTAGACCCAAAAACTGGCTTCGCCAACATGGTTACCTAATTTCCTTAAGTTTTTTTTGGAAGCTTGCACAATTAAGTGTAGGAAAAAATTGTACGTAACCAAATTTTCTTTGTAAATATTAATGTATTTAGTTATAAGAGAAAAAATATGTTATTACCGGAATGTATTTTTAGTTTCGTTTATGTATGGTTGTGCATTATGTTAGTGTTGATATTAAGTACGCAGGAAATAAATTCTTTATTATTATTATAATTTTTATTAATTAATATATAATATAGGTATAAAGGCAGTAGCCTAAGTGCACAATTTTCACGTAATTTTACTTACCAGCTCAAATTATATAATACTATTGGAAATCCCTGCGTGCTCCACACGCTAACCCGGTTGGGACCATCTATACACATGATCATGTTATGTTTTATTTATAATAAAAGTATAGGATTAATAACAACCCCAAAGCTAAGATGGTTAATAATCTTAAATGTTCAAATCAAATTATTTCATATATTTTATAGCAGCAGTTATAACAAAAGTTAAAAGAACCAGCAAGGCTCAGGTCTACACTTTAATAAAAACCTAACCTAAAAGTTAGAAATACAAACAGTTGCTTCAAAGTGTGAAATTAGGTATTAATGGAAAAATTAGAGCAAACAGCTATTTTATTTGTTATTTTATTAAATTGGTTGCTATGGTAATTCATCACTCTAGGCCTAACCTAAGATTTTTTCCGATTAAATTTACAAATATTTAAATAAAACAGGTTTTTATCAAAATGAATTATAGCCTATGCTACTCTGGGATAGTGTAGCTTTTTATTAATTAAACTATTTTTTCAATCGGTTCAGTAGTTCCAGAGATTACTCCCTACATACAAACAAATAAACAAAAAATGTTTACCACTTTATAATATTAGTATAGCTATTTAGTTTTTCTTTCAGCAAACAATTACAAAAGATGGATTTATAAAATTGTTTTAAATAAGGCAGTGTCAAAGCGTTCAGCTGCAAGAAATTGCACTGTTTAGATACGGCTATAGGGCGAAGCGCTGCAGTCGCCGATTGCTTTCTTTTTTACTGGAGCAGACCCTTATTAACATCGAAGAAGCATGCCCTTAAGTACAAGTTAAATTTACTCTTAGTAGGATACGTTTACTGTTATATTGGTTGTGATTTAGTTTGTTTGTTTTTTGCATACGTTTGAAATCACTACTAGAATTACTGTAATTATGTATGTTATTGTGATGGTGCTAATTCAAATAAAATGTCAATAACCATTTTTAAGTAGTCAAATTTATGATTTTGTAACCTACTGACCGCAAAACCGCTTAGAGTTGTCACAATTGTACCGTGTTTGGACTCAATTTGCGAGGAAAAATATTTAGAGTTCAGTAATTAGAGTAAAAATTAAGTAAAGTTAACAGTTAGAAAAATGTGATTTTGTAGTTGGTGATTCATAGAAGAAACATTAGCGCCAGGTAGGCAGTGTGGGTGTGTCAGCGCGTGGAGAGTGAGGGTCGATTTTATGGCTTAGAGCGCACGTCTGTTTGAACAAACTATAAACATGTATAATTATTTTTGAATTGTTTAGTGCTAAGGTTCGTCTTGTCTGTTCGTTTTCCCCGCTTCGATGCTCTTTTATTTTAACTTTTTTACCTGCGATTATAATATATATGGTGCTTATAGCAGAAAAAAATTAAGAAAACATTTTACGGTTGAAATTAAAAATTGAAATATACGTTTCTCCTACCTCATTTGTTATAGTTATTACATTTTTTTAATTATTATTATTTTTTAACGAAGTTCCAACGCGGGTTGCGGTAGGACTTAACAAATAGAAAATGTAATGAATAAAAAAGTGTTATTAATTGGTTGCTACGGCAATGACAAATATAAAATACGAGTAACGAAAAAGCGTTATCAAATTGGTTGCTATGGCAATGAATGTAAATACATTCAAGAAACATGTGTTTTGGTTCATCAATTTAAATTAAGAGACGAATTCAGTTATTCCGTCCGGCGTAGTTCAGATATTATCCTCAAGCGCTGAAATTCATCCAATAAACATAAAATGTTGGTTCATCAGTCTAATCCTAACCTAAAATTATTGCGTGTATGTTAAATTTATTTTACCCGCTTTAACGCGACAACATACATACAATAATTTTAGGTTAGCCCTAGAAAGTAATTTTAAGTCTAGGTCTGACCTAAAATTATGAGTTATCAGATCAAAATCATACAAATGCGCCTTTTATAACGTTCCAGCCAATGTATCAAAACTCTGTACACAATCCTAGCTAAATTTAGAATTTAGGGCTTTTAAGGCCCAGGCCGAATTTTATCATTCCCCCCTCATTATTTTTTTCATAGATTTTATGAAACCTAAATATGGTCTATCATTATATTTTCTTCGCGCTTTTGTCAAACCAGTAAAGGTAAGCTAATATTCAGTCACTATGTAGGTAATTTGAAATTTATTTGGTATACTGGGTTTTACATACATTATTATACTCTACTACTTTAATTATTATAATCTTTAAAACTTTAATTTTCTTATTTATTTTGACTCCAAGGTGTGAAAACTCTCACCCTTTTTTCTATAATAATATTTAAACTTTTCTTTGATTTTCCTATAAAACTTTCCTTTTACAAATACTTGTTATGATTAAATTTTACTTAATTTTATTTCTTTTATAATTTAAACTAGCTGACCCGTACGGCGTTGCCCGTGGTGGTTGGTATTTTCAGTCTTTTTAACGTAATTGTATTCTTTTTAAGTGTTCAGTCAGTGAGTGGTATTTGGCTTTTATATATATAGATCTTAAATAATAAAAGCACTATTGTCATATTAATAAAAGATCTGAAATTATGATTTTAGTAACTTTGATCCCCCCCAAACCCCTCCTAAAATTTAGAAATTTTTCATACCCTTTCTTATTGAGCACCTATGGCACTAGAGGAAGCTACATACCAAATTTCATTCCAATCCGTTCGGTAGTTTTGAAGAAATCGTGATTTAATAACTTTGATCCCCAAACCCCCTAAAATTTCGATTTTTTTCAAACCCTTTCTTAGTGAGCACCTATGGCCCTAGAGGAAGCTACATACCAAATTTCATTCCAATCCGTTCGGTAGTTTTTGAGAAATCGTGATGAGTGAATCAGTGAGTCAGTGGGTTTTGACTTTTATATATATAGATGACAATTAAACTTGACGATTTTAACTAACTTCTATAATATTGAAAAGTAATTATTTTCTTATTCCACCTTTATTTTAGGTCTATTCTTTATTAAACCAAAAACACCTTTATTTCTGGCTTTTGAGGAAATTTGAAATTTTCCCTTAACTTTAGACTTGAATTACGTAAGCATTATTTAATATTACGGTTTGGGAATTGCATGGCTGACACACCCGTGTTTAGCGTAATGTGTTTTCCTTTAGAAAACCCCAAATATATAATATTCCTGGATCCTGGTATTCCCTAAGAAATCATTAATTAGAGGCTAAGTTCTTTTTGCATTTCTGGACAAGTCAGGGTTCAACAGCCGCTTCCGTAGATAACGCCCCGCTCGCCCCAACTTGTTGAAGGTTGCATTACATACGATCAAGATTCCATGCTAGCCTAGAAATATCGCTTTTTACAAAATTTTTGTAAAATTAGAAATTTCCGGAATTACACGGGTCCTGCCCGTTGTAGATCATTTAAGAAAAATTCTGCTTAACATTCTAAAGAAAATGAGCCTAAACGCGACCAAAATGCTTCATAAACTAGGATAAAAAATACACATTTATATACAATAACAATGAAATGTTTATTTGTTTATTGTACAACGTAATAACATGACACAGCTTGTATTGTAACTCATTAAATGATTCAAATAATTAAATAACAATAATTAAGAATCGATAAATTATTTGACATGTGTCTTTAAAACACAACAGTTAGTAGGAAACATGTTGAGTATTTTTAAGCCAATGTAAGAGTACGTCATCAGTTTTGACCGACTTTCATGCCGTGGATATGAAGAATTTCAGTCGCATTTGGACTCATTTTCTTTAGAATGTTCTGTAGAGTTCAAAAAACTTGAACGTTTTAAATTTAAACTTGAAATAAAATAAAAGTTGTAGTGCTGTGCGACAGCGCCACTAAGTGAGTCATTGTTTGCCACCGGCCAGTCCGGCGAGCGGGTCGGGAGTGGGAGTTGAGTTCCGACAACGCGAATACTGCTCCAATAAAGGTCTGCTCCAGTAAACGAGAAAGCAACCGGAAACCCATCCGCTTCTCTCACTGTATCCCTATCTAAACAGTGCAATTTCTTGCAGCTAAACGCTTTGACATTGCCTCGTTTCAAACCATTTTATAAGTCTATTTTTTTGTAATTGAGTGTTGAAAAAAAACTGAATATTCTTTATAAAATTTCGAATCCGGATTGCAAACTATTTTTCATTATACATTTTTTATTGTGTTAGGAAAAAAATTCAAACTTTGTACTTACAAAATGTCAATTACATAACAAATCAAAAGCATTTAAAAAAATGTAAATTGCAAGACGGATGCGTATTGTGATTGTGCTTAAAATGAGACCTTGCAAACAATTTTATGATAAAAAGTAAACGAAATAAATGGTTTGAAATTTAACATTGCTCTTATGGGATACAAATCCAAGATGGCCGCCACTACAGCAGACCCTTAATCCCCTAGTTATCACGGCCGAGCGGAAAGGCTATACAATTAATTCCTTCCTACTCTTAACATTTTTCTTTCGTTTAAGTATTTTGGATTTAGAAATAATATTTTTTCTTAATTTTCGTTTTTTTTCTGTTTTATCTTAAGTATTATTATAATTTTATATTTCAAGTGGTTATGTTTAGTTTGTTGCTATATTTTTATTTTTCTGTTTAAATCTTGTTTTTGTTTGTTTTGTTATTGTAATACAAGGAATTACATTTAAAGAAAGTATTAGCTAAAAACAAAATGTGTAACTTTTTTGAAACTCTTGAAATACTTTATAAATAGATGTGAGAGCAGTGCGGCAGATTAACCCACTACTAAATTTTACTTTCAGGGTCTTAAAATTCCCCCTTTTCACCATTCACTCACTTAACTTTCTCTCTCGAGTCCTGAAATTTATTGCTACATAACGTCCTGGAAGTACATAACTTACTAAAAAGCTACCTGGAAGTTACTGCCAAATACAAAGCACTGGAAGTACAAAGTTACTGGAAGTTCGGAACCATTACTTGGCCCAACGTTTTGTGTAAGTTTGGTTTTGAAATATTATTTGTAAATATTGATTCCATAAAACTTCAATAAAATCAAAACTATAAAAATCTTCTTCCACATAAATGTTAATTTGCTTATTTAAATAATTCTATCAACTGTTAAAAGTGTGTACTTGAAACCGATGACTGGGTCTTCGAAAAGTTCTATTATCACACGTTTGCTCTGAGAAACTGCTTTCATTTTATATTTACTGCTTGCTTCGCACGCCAACCCCGTTGAAACCTTCTATACACATATTCATGTTATGTTTTCTTTATAATAAAGGTAATAATAACCCCAAAGCTAAGATGGTAGGTAATGTTAATTGTTCAA
This sequence comes from Philaenus spumarius, assembly GCA_018207615.1. NCBI lineage: Eukaryota > Metazoa > Arthropoda > Insecta > Hemiptera > Aphrophoridae > Philaenus > Philaenus spumarius. Next base: position 137,966 of record JAGFPH010002835.1, read on the forward strand.
ATCAAATTATTTCGTATATTTTATAACATCAGTTATAAGAAAGGTTAAAAGAACCAGCGAGGATCAGGCCTACACTTTAATAAAAAACCTATCCTAAAAGTTAGAAATACAAATAATTGCTTCAAAGTTTGAAATCAACTGTCAATAGAAATATTGGAGCAAACAGCTGTTTTATCTGTTATTTTATTCAATTGGTTGCTATGGTAATAGATGCAAATAAATGTGTTGGTTCATAAGTCTAGTATTAACCTAAGATTTTTCCGACCAAATTTACAAATATTGAAATTAAAAATGTTTTTATCGAAATGAATTATAGCCTATGTTACTCAGGGATAGAGTAGCTTTTTATTAGTAAAAGTATATTTTCAATCGGTTCAGTAGTTCCAGTATTACATCCTACATACAAACAAACAAACCTTTTATAATATCATTTGTATTCTATAATATATATATATAGTGTTTGTTTCTCGCAAGTCCACTTCAAGTTTAAACTGTATCTGTAAATTCGCTCTACTATGACGGTGCAGATGTTACCCAAGTGAAACTTGGACACAGATTAGATATTTTATAACAGAAATCTTTGGTCAATGTCAGATTCGGTTTACGTCAGTAAAGTGTGAACGATGAACCGAATGATTCAACTATAAATAAACGGACTGTTTGGGTTTATCAGCGAAGGAATTGATTGCTATTGGGTATTTTCCAAATTGTCAAGTTGGTTTGTCGATTATACAGAAGTAATTTGTTCTATCAATTCTGGAAATGTTCTAGTTCCTACGAAAGGCTTTAACATCTTTTATATCATGTGCCTACACTATTATCAAATTTAGTGATAGAGCAGCTGTTGTACACTGATTTGTCCGAGTTAAAAATAAAGAACTCTTCCTAAAATGTATGGAAAAGTAAGATTAGTTTTAAGTAAGAAATGTGCATGTAAGCTTGTATTTGCTTTTTTCAACTGATTAACGTGGTTTCTCTATAAATGTCCTTCAAATCTACTTATTTTATTAATAGATTAATTTTGTTTAAAGTTACATTTCTATAATTGGCATAGTTATCGATGTATAATTTCAATTGGCAACTAAATTTACATGAAGGCTGTGCATTCACTGCTAATGCATTTATTATAATGTACAAACCGATCCAAAGTATGGCCTTAAGATGGTGTAAAATAGTAAATTTTACATATAATTAAAAAAAGTTAAGACCTATACATTTAAAAAAGTACTATTTATCCATTGAGTAGGCCTAATTAAATTGTAGGATGTAGGAAACAGCGTCTGCTCTTTCAGATCCATGGGCGCCCATTCCCGGTGGGAGAGAAAGGAAAATGTGTATAACTTATTAATACAATACAATACAACTTTATTGCTTTAAAGTACAGTGTACATAAGCAAGATGTTGACCATTTACAAAAATAACATATTTTATGACATTGTTCGTTCTTTTCCTTAGTTTTCTCTAATTAAAAACTTGTTTGGTGTATTTATGATACTTACAAAATTATTTCAATATAACTATAACACGAAACACAATTTCAGATACTGAAATAACACAAAATTGTACAAACAACAACAATATCAGTACATTTACACATGAGTTAGTTATTTGAAGATATTTACTAAACTAATTTATTACATTAAATTCAAAATGGATTTCCTAAGTTTTAGGCTATACACAACAAAAAGGTAGACATTTTTCATGGCCTGTACTGAGTTTGAAGTTAAAATTGACTCCATATTATATAAATGATGCATACAATTGGAATTGTTTAAATATTTACTTCTAAAGAGATTATACCCTTCACATTCCAACAAAAGGTGAGTTATAGTGTCATTTCCTGTTACACATATTGGGCAGATTTCACTGGGGTTAAAGCTATAGTTGTCTTTTTGTAATATTAATCTATTATATTTCTTGCCAGCAAGACGTAACTGAGTTATAATTCTAAGAATGTATAAAGGAAAATTCTTTTCAAAGTACGTTTCACAGGGGGTTAAGCCGCTTATATGTGTGTAGTAATCATTAAATCTTGAATTTAAAACGGACTCAATGTCTAAGCATATTAAATTGTTCTTGAATTTTGCAACTAAATCTTTTCTTGAATTGATTACTTCCCAGTGGTTTTGACTTCCAGATATTTTCTGCTCCAATCCTTTTCAGCTTGCAGGAGTATGGGACATCCTGTGAGGAGATAGAGGCAAGTTTGAGGTAGCACAGCCTTGGCAAACTATCATTATTCATTTGAAGCAGTGCAGTCCACCAGTTTAACATTTGTTTAAGCACTTGAAGTTCTAGATGCACTCTGCCAGTCTCAATTCTCACATAAGCATCTGGCGTATTTCGAGGAAGGTGTAACAATCGTTTTATGAAAGTCAGCTGTACTCTTTCCAGGATGTTTACATATTATGGTGGTGCCCTTGTTTCGCTGCAATAACTTATTAATAATTAATTATTTTCTTTTAAGATAATTATTTAAAAGTCAGTATTAGTGGTTGAGCACTAGAATATTTTTTTAATGTTGTGTACCGTTTCATTTTACATATACAGTACTTAGGCTATTTTATTTTCAAGCAAACGTTCAAGAGTGCAAGCATGAGCTGTTGGGTCACTACTTGGTGCGGTATAGCTTTGTGAATATATCGACAGTGTAAAGGTACAGACTCAATGATGTGTGGGTTAATATTTCACCTAAACAGCCAAATTGGGTTCCCAAATTTTGAAAATAATTACGGCTAAAAAATTCCCCCCGCCCCTTTGCAGAAGGAGGGGAATGTACTCCTTAATCACCATACTCCGGTTTAGTCCCATCTAGAAAATATCATATGAACACTCAACAATTCTGCAGCAAGTAAAAGTGCTTCGATCTTTCAGATGGGTTCAACAAACGCCTCCGATCCATTGGAGTGTTCCTGGACATATCAAAAGCTTTTGATAAAGCTTTGGGAACGAAGACGATGTTTGTTAGCCCACAGCCCAGTTCCTCCAAGCTATGTACCAACCATCATAAATAAACGACAAAAGGAAAAGTGCAAGCTCATTCTATCCCACATAAAACAAACTGAATTCGAAAATCAGTGTATAAAATGGATTCACTATCTCGTAACCCACACAAAGTTGTACCCCCCCCCCCCCACCCCCCAAGTAAATAAATGGAATAAAGTAAATTTTTCACATATATCCTCAGCAGCCATTGTTTTGTTTCAGAGGCTGTCCTCTGTAAGGATCCTTAAGGCACGGCAGACCCAGCCACCATCTTGAATTTACCCTCCCATCTCTGAACGCATAACAAAATTACTGGAATAATAATGATCAGACAATTATTCTGAGTAATTTTAAAGATTAGGACAATCTGGATGTGGATATCGTTTATTTTTTAAATTTGCTTTTAACTGAATGTGTTCTTTGACTTACTCAAAATCTAAGTTCGAACTAGTTTTTCTTATTCAATAATGCGAATATCAAAAATGTAAAAAGCTCACCTAGGCCAGTCGGTAGAGTAAATTTAGACCAAAAGTTCCAGTAATTTACAATACGGCTGATTTTTTTTTATAAGTACATTAAAGTATGTAGATTAGCATAAAAAAAGTTTACCAGTCTATCGATTTCCCAAAGTCGAAAAAAAAATCGATTATCATTTTTTTCGATTATCCTTAATATTTCAAGCTGGGATGAAGATAGAGAAAAATAAAAAATACCACCGTGTAGGGGAGGTATTTTTCAACAAAAAAGGTCATATGTATTTATTTCGTCCGAGCAATGGTTTGTCTGGAAAAAATTAGATAATGCAGGTATGTATTTTGCAGCAGGGGAAATTACTAAAAGGGGACATCTTATTCATGTATGAAGCGTTTTCTCATTCTAAATTGGTCGAATTTTAATATATCGAATTGAAACTTGACGTAGGAGTTAAAATATATATTTTAAACATGAATGCTGAGTCTCAGCTTGTTATTTTGAAAATGACCCGATCTAGGAGTCGATTTCGATTATCGATTTTAGGAGTACTTGACCCACGAACTAATTTCAATCTATTCCAGTTTCGCCAATTTTTGGAAGATCAACATCAAATTTGTTTTACAAGTTGAGTACACCAGTATAAATATTCTTAGTAAGTATGAACGATTTTTTAAATGTTATTTTTAAAAACGAGGCGCTTGAAAATAGTCTTCTGTTTTACCTATCTCGTTTTAACTATAACACATATGGATTCAACGACTCCATTTTCGACATTTTTGAACATATCGATTTAAAAATCGGTACATAAGTTAAAAACACAATTGTTTTTTGCTATACTTATTTTAAAAACTATATTTAAAAAATTGACTAATCTGCAGCCGATTAACTCAAGCGTTTTGATGAAAAATCTAAAAAGGTCTAAAATTATACTTTCTTAAGTTACTTGTGCTTTGAAAAGCAAATAATAAAAAAGGTTTATACTCCTTGATCTTGTTTGAATCTATATATTTAACTTGTAAAAAAACTTTCAGGTTGATATTTTAAAAAGTTTCTAAACTGGAGCTGTTTAAAATGAATTGGTGGGTCCGGTACTCCTAAAATCGATAATCGAAATCGACTCCTAGATCGGGTAATTTTCAAGATAATAAGCTGAGACTCAGCATAAATGTTTAAAATATATATTTTAACTCCTACGTTACGTTTCAATTCGATAAATTAAAATTCAGTCAATTTAGAATGAGAAAACGCTTCATACATGAATAAGATGTCCCCTTTTAGTGATTTCCCCTGCTGCAAAATACATACCTGCATTATCGAATTTTTTCCAGACAAACCATTGCTCGGACGAAATAAATACATATGACCTTTTTTGTTGATAAATACCTCCCCCTACACGGTGGTATTTTTTATTAAAAAAATGATAATCGATTTTTTTTTTCGACTTTGGGAAATCGATAGACTGGTAAACTGTTTTTATGTTAATCTACATACTTTCAGGTACTTATAAAAAAAATCAGCCGTATTGCAAATTACTGGTAGTTGTAACCTATACCGACTGGCCTAACCACATTCTAAGCTTAATTCTTTTCAATTAAATAAATTATAATAAATTTGAATAATCTGCTTTATTTTGTAAGCATGTTCTACTCGAGAGTTTATGACATCAACTTGTTGCTCGCAGGGTAATATTAAAAAAGTAATATATCTGTTAATTTTGAATGTGTTAGAGAAAGCTGGGTTTAATAACACAGACTCGCATACATTGTCACGCATGCGCATTTCAGTACGTTTACAGTCAGGGTTACTTCTGTAACCTTCTATTTTCCGCCTTTGTGAAGCTGCCCTAAATTTGCTAGCGGAAGAATGAAACGCACACAAACTCAATGCTAGAGCTCTGTTATTCGGAGAGTTGTGTTCAACTCAGAAATATTTGTTCACTCTTGCCGAGCCTTAAGTATAAATTACCGAGTAATTATAAACAAAAAATATACTACGGTAATTGATTTTTTTCTGAATTCTGTTCACTAACTAAACAATAAAAAGATGTATATTTTCGCTAAATTAGTTCAATCAAGTTTCTATGTTCATTTTCCATTTTACCCATTTCACCCATCATCTGTGATACCTGAAAAAAACCCAGTGTAGATTATAGTTTGGGGTTATGTTTACAACTTCAATCATTATAATTTTTTGTGATTTTTTAAATTTCAGTTATAGTTATAGAACTAATGTGTGTTATAATATACGTTATAATATTTGCTTTGAGGTTATAAACTGTACATAAATACAAACTTTTATCATCAATATATTTGTTTATACAAATTTAAAGAGGAGATACCTATTTCGGAAACATTCGTACATCTTCGTATAACATATAATTATATTCGATTATTAATTTCTTCTCTATAATATTAATAACTTCTAAATCATTTGATCTATCAATATGAAAATAAAAAGCAGTTAAAAGATAGTATTTTAATCTTTCTTTAAATATATAATAAAGTATGTAAGTAAAAATGTTTAACAAATAGGTCTACAGTTTTATAATCCTTATTATTGTACACATTTACCGAGTTAAAAATCCCCGTCAGCATAGTTAGGTAGGCCTTAGGCTACGGCCACGCTAGGCGACCTGGTCGCTGCGACAAAGAAAAAAAGTGGAATGCATTGAATGATATAGATACGGCCACGCTAGGCGACCCGCGACCAGCGACAGCAAATAGAACACGACCGAGAGCGTTTTCTGGTCGCGGTGACAAATACGCTCCCCATGTTATCTTATGGAGCCGGCCACGCTTGGCGACAGGTCGCTACATGTCTTCCCCCACCCTTCTCTGCTTTATGTGCGCTTTGATGCTAGTTCAGTGTTAACACTTTTTTTCTTTTTGGAATAACCATGCCTTTTGACACTGATATTTTTATCAATGAAATTAGTTTTCGTAGACCTCTTTGGGATATAAATTTAAAGGGTTACAGCAATAGAGATGTCAAATCTAAATTGTGGATAGAAGTTGCTACAATTGTTATTGAGTGTTGGGAGCAGTTGCCAAATGAAGATAAGAATGAAGAATTTAAGTTTTTATTATTATTTTATTACACAATTGTATACAATTGTATACAATTTATTGTACAATTTTATACTTATTAAATTCGCAAAGTAAAAAAGGAGAAATAGAATGCACGTTCAAGTCCAGGTTCAAAGGCCTATTTTAGGTGGTTTAGTGCTGTCACTGAGGATTAAGAAATTATGAAAAACGTTTTTCAATTATTTTAGAATGTCTGTAACGTCATTTGATTAATAACTCACCAAATTTTCACAATAACTCACAGGCTCGTTGGAGGCAGTCAAACACGTTTTACCGTAAATATTATTAGTATATTTTTATAGGCCTAATCGTTAAACGGTCTAAAAATTGGTACAGGAACTTAATTTTTGTACAGTATGTTTAAACATATATTGTTTATATGTAGTATTAATTTTATTTAAATCTGGTAAATATTTTTAGAGAAAATGGGGGTTTACTTTTACTGAACACGCGTTATCAATATCTGAAAGTGTACGGTACATGTCTTCCGTAAAAACTGAATTTCTTTTAAAATATTCAAGTGATTTTAATAAAATGTATAGGTACCTATAAACAATATTTGTATAAAAAAACTATACAAAATGGAGTTCCTATACAAAGTTTTAAACCGTTTGATGATTAGGCCTATAAAAAGTTACGAATAAAGTTTACGGTGGCGTATTTGATCCATAATTTAATAGAATTTTATTTGATTTAAGCAATTAAAAAATATTAAACAAATATTAAGTACTTAGTGCTAAGACTAAAAGCTTTGACGTAATAACGAGAGCTAGAGCTAAGACTAAAAGCCAAAAGCTTATGCTAGGTTTTTATTCAACATAAATAATGTACTCTTTTATTTTGTTAAAGCATTTTCAATAAGACAATTGAAGCAAGAAAACATGCAAATTATTCAGAAAATATTCGGCAATCACTAGCAATCATTTCCTCATTCAAAGAAGTCATCTTTTACAATTAATTGTGTTACCGCTACTGTCGCTAAGTGTGGCACCTAAAAAATTCTCCGCGACCGGGTCGCGGCGACCAGATCGCCTAGCGTGGCCGTAGCCTTAGTGTCGTTTTTAAATAGTTTGTTGTTTTAATGTTGTATTTCTGACGTGTATCTAATTAATCAGCCTGTGATTTTTCACTGGGCTTACTAGACGGTTAAATATTAAAAAAAAAAACTTTTCAAATCCGATTTCCATGGCTCAAACACTGTTTTATTCTCAGAAAGCTGAACAATACCTTAACAAACATTGTAATAATACGCCCCCTAACACAATGTCCAATTTTTTTTCACAAGTTTTGTTTTATTGGCGAATTTCCATAGAAATGATGAGCTATTTCAATAACTCTTACGGTTGTAATCCTCCAGTTTCCGCCTTTATGAAGCTGCCCTATATTTGGTAGCGGAAGAAAGAAACTCACTCAAACTCAATGCCAGTAGTGTAGAGCTGCGGTCAACTTAGAAATATATTTTTAACTCCCGCCGAGCCTTAAGGTCTCGCCAATTGGCTAGTTTTAACTGAAAATACACCACCTTTCTTTTGTATTTACGTAATTGTTTGATTAGTAACAAGCTCCAGAGATGAACTGTACCTAGCTTCTGCAGTCTTCGTGTTTGGAAGCAGAAGCAAAAAATACCTTATACGGAAATTCTACAATTAATACATGGCGCCTAATATAACGACCACTAATTACATGGATGATATCTTTTCCCCGATAACATAAGGTCAAAACACTGATTGGCATTTTGCCAGAATCTTTTCAGACCGCTCTAAGTAGGCTGCGTTTCACCAACAGTTGTTTGTAGGTTGGGTGAAGGTGTGCACGTACAGGCTGCACAGGTTGACTGCTGTTTTTTACTGGGTAAGTGAACTTTGTTTTCTCTACACTGTACTATAAAAAGGAACAGTGTCTGTGCTTGTTTTTTTTACGATTTAACTCAAAAACTACTTATCAGTTTTGATGAAACTTTGTATCGTGCTTTGCTGTTGTTCTGAGAAGAGAAAATAAGGGAAAATGTTTGTTAAAAACTATGTGTTGTTTGTGTAATTTGTATGTCTTATTGTGGCTAAATCGTTAAAGACGAACCAAACCAAAACATTAAACAAAACAAATGTTACCAATACAAAAACGTTTGTAAGATGTTAATCTATTATGGATTTCTTACAATAATCGTTTTCTTCTTACCTTCACAAGCACCAATATTGTTTTAAAAGTTTCCACGTTGTTTACTGAGCAAATTCGATGTAAATTTGAAAGGGGGAGCTGTCCCCTTTCAACCAGTTTAAAATTTATTTATACTAATTTCTACTCTTCTAATCTAGTGTATACTATCCGTGTCTTTAATCTATATGTATATATATATAAAAGCCAAATACCACTCACTCACTCACTCACTCACTCACTCACTCACTCACTCACTCACTCTTCACGGAATCTCAAAAACTACTGAACAGATTGGAACGAAATTTGGTATGTAGCTTCTTCTAGGGCTATAGGTGCTCACTAAGAAAGGGACTCAAAAAATTCAAAATCTTGGGGGGGTTTGGGGGGGGGTCGAATTTACTAAATCACGACTTCTCGAAAACTACCAAACGGATTGGAACGAAATTTTGTATGTAGCTTCCTATAGGGCCGTAGGTGCTGGCTAAGAAAGGTTTTCAAAAAAATCTGAATTTTAGGGGGGTTTGGAGGCTGTCAAAGTTACTAAATTATGATTTCTCCAAAACTATTAAACGGATTGGAATGAAATTTGGTATGTAGCTTTCTATAGGGCCATAGGTGCTAACTAAGAAAGGTTTTCAAAAAAATCTAAATTTTAGGGGAGTTTGGGGGCTGTCAAAGTTACTAAATTATGATTTCTCCAAAACTACCAAAGGATTGGAATGAAATTTTAGGGGGTTGGGGGGGGGGTAAAGTTACTAAATCATGATTTCTCTAAAACTACTGAACGGATTGGAATGAAATTTGGTATGTAGTTTCCTCTATGGCCATGGGTACTCGCTAATAAAGGGTTACAAAAAATTCGAAATTTTAGAGGGTTTGGGGGGTCAAAGTTAAAAATCCCCATACAAATACATAGCATAATATATTTATTGATATATTTTTTTTTAAATATATATTTAACTTTGATTTCTCTATCGATCCATGCAAATCCGGATCGGGGCATCTATCTATATAATTTGTTGTTACGATCTATATATTTATCATCATATCTAATGAACGATTTGTCTAAACATGGTGAAATCTCAAACAATATATTCTATTTATGAGATAGATTTTCGAATTAAACAAAATATTGTACGGTTATAAGTCTTACAACATTTTTGTAAGCATGAAGGTGCTTCCATGGTCTGAAAAATCAATGTCAGGGTTTCATTACAACTGCTTCACCGATTATCACAAAGACAAAACAGCCTAACTAGGTCCTATGACGACATGTAAATGGTGTACAGCTATGAAGTGGTATAAATGACATGGTTAGAACATACGATTCATATTCTTATGACACACAAAATTGCCATCGTTTGTCGCATTTATTTCACCAAAATAATTATGCAATAGCGAAGCATTGCCGGGTCAGTTAGTAATATATAAAAGCCAAATACCACTCACTTACTTACTCATCACGAAATCACAAAAACTACTGAACGGATTGGAACGAAATTTGGTATGTAGCTTCCTCTAGGGCCATAGGTGCTCACTAAGAAAGGGTTTTAAAAAAAATCGAAATCTTAGGGGGGCTTTGGGGGGTCAAAGTTACTAAATCACGATTTCTCCACAGTTACTAAACGGATTAGAACGAAATTTGGTATGTAGCTTCCTCTAGGGCCGTAGAACGGCTAAGAAAGGGTTTAAAAAAATTCGAAATCTTAGGAGGGGGGGGGATTAAAGTTACTAAATCAAGATTTCTCAAAAACTACGTCATTTGTCGCATTTATTTCACCAAAATAATTATGCAATAGCGAAGCATTGCCGGGTCAGCTAGTATTTTATAACTTTTAATTTTCCTACAAAGCTTACTCTCCTAATTTTTGCTTGTATAATATTTTTCAAGTGCTCTACGATTTTACTTTAATACTGTAACATGTCTCACTCTCCTAATTTAATATTAAATTAGTACCCACCCTCATACTTAATTTCCCTATTTTCCTACTTTAATATTACCTATTTTACTTTCCAATCATCTACTATTATATTTTACTGTCCACTCTCATGCTTTAAAAAGCCACTTATCTTATTAGCGAATTTCCATAGGAAAAATGAGCTATTGCAGTGGCCCTTATGGTAAGACCTAAGGTGGGGAGTAGTAAATGAGCACCGATCATGGTTTCCAGAACACGTTTTGGGGTGCCGTTAAAAATCCTATATATATATATACGTATATATATATATATATATAT
>JAGFPH010002836.1:30209-43876 GCA_018207615.1 Philaenus spumarius
AAAATTTCGAATTTTTTAAAACCCTTTTTTAGTGAACACTTATGGCCCTAGAGGAAACTACATACCAAATTTCATTCCAATCCGATCGGTGGTTTTGAAGAAATCGTTTTTTAATAACTTTGATCCCCTCAAATCCCCTCTAAAATTTCGAATTTTTTCAAACAATTTCTTAGTGAGCACCTATGGCCCTAGAGGAAGCTACTTACCAAATTTCATTTCAATCCGTTCGGTAGTTTTTAGAAATCGTAATGAGTGAGTGAGTGGTATTTCGCTTTTACTTATATAGATTATAGTCAGGTATTTTTCTTTAAAGAGATTAGCACTAAAATATGTTTTAAATGTTATGTGCCGTTTGATTTTACATATACTTAATTTATTTTGTACAAGAGTTCAAGCATAAGCTGCTGGGTCACTACTTGGTCCAGCCTCTTGGAGTGTTATGGATTTTTGTGTGTTCACTGACTGTGTAAAGGTTCACTGATTTTTGGGGTTTTTTTTGCCAAAAAGGGGGTTGTTTTTCAAAAAATTTCAAAACCTTCTTTCGTGCACAGGCCTAATTGACATGTTTGGTGCAAATTTGTTTGAAATCGATCGAATAGTTTTCTCTCTAGCTTTGTATACATACAGACAGACATTTTGTAAAAACAGCTTTTTTTAACTCAGGGGGTCCAAAACTTATATTTCCACAAAAATCTCAACATCGATTTTTTTTGCGATGACTCTATACTTTCTCTATACCACCTAGTTATTCAAAATAGACATTTCTTTAAAATGAGAGTTAATACATTTTTCTATTTTTAGCAAAGGAACCCAGCCATACTGATATGTTTTTGACTCTGTAAATTCCCTGAATTCATTACTTTAAATGGTATACATCAAAGAAGATAAATTATATTTTTTTAATAACTTTGGAAATTGTGACTGCGAATAAAAAAAAAAGAAAAAAAGTTGACTTTCAATTGAGTTTAAAATACCTATTCATTATTAAACTTTATGGAGTAGGCATCAATATTTCTTGTATAGAGAGATACCCTAAATAATTTGCCTGCAATTATATTAACACTAGTGTTGCCTGTGGTTAAAGTAATGATTTAAAAAATAAACGGCATCAGGAACTGGCACATACTTTCTCACAAACACATCTATATATTAATAGGCAAGCACAAAACTTGTCGTCCTTTTTACTCAGCTTGTGTGCATCGTAGGAGAAATTCGCGCATACCGTTAGAAAGGTAGTGTCCTGTAGATGAGCAGAATCCCATTATAATTTACATCGGTCCTCAGGGATACGCCCCAGTGGCCCTCAAAGTTTCAATGTTAATCTTATGGAAGGTCAATCTTAAGGAAGAAGAAGAAAGATTTCTTTTGATTTTATCAGGGGCACAAAAAACAACTGTTCGTATGAAAAGCTTAAAACAGCTGATTTTTATCAACAGCTGATTTTGATCAACAACTGATTTGGATCAAAAACTGAATATAATTTTAGGTTAGGTAAATCAAGCAATAGCGAAGCATTGCCGGGTCCATTAGTTTAAATTATTCAACTGATTGACTGTGACTTGTAGGGTGAGGTTAGGAGAGGTGATTTTTTATTGAAGTAGAAGATTAACTAATAAATATTATTATTATCTAGAGAGAAAACTATACGATTGATTTCGAACAAATTTGCACCAAACACGTCAATTAGGCCTGTATAGATGCACGAAAAAAGGTTATGAAAAATTTTGAAAAACAACCCCCTTTATGGCCAAAAAACCTCAAAAATCAGTTATTATTATTATTAGCTAAACAAGAATTTTTAGAAAATGCGGTTTTTTTGCGTATGGTAGGGTACATTAAAGGCTACAAATAAGCAAAATTTTATCAAAATCGTTAGAGCCGTTTATTTATAAAAAAATAATAACTGGTTTTTTGGGTTATTTTGCCAAAAAACGGGGTTGTTTTTTAAAAATTTTCAAAACCGTTTTTCGTGCATGTATACAGGCCTACTGGACATGTCTGGTGCAAATTTGTTTGAAATCGATCGAATAGTTTTCGCTCTAGCTTTGTATACATACAGACAGACATTTTATTAATGACACAAATTTAGTAAACATACATTCTTTAACAGCAAATACAGTAATTCCATTACTGTACAGCAAAAATAATATAACAAATTAATACAGATAAATAATTATTTCATAGGCTCGCATTAAAATGCCGAAGTATTGAAATCTTGCGAAAATTCTAAAACTTTTACCCCCGCTTTTTATGAATTTTCTCGGCGTTTTCGAGGTCTCTGAACACGATATAGCAATAAAAAAATTGTGTGTCCGTGTGTCTGTGGACACGATATATGCACTCACAGACATTGTAGAAAATTTCTGGTGGTGCCAAAATCTTCGTGATTTTAGTGCGGAGAGTTGGAAAGCTTTTGAACTTTCCATCGTGACAGCAACGTGTGACGTGCGTGACAAAAACATGACATTTTCGAGTGTTAAAGAAACACGTGCCGAAATCTCGAAAAAGTGTTCCATCCTTTCATCTTGTTTTATTTGAAAACAATAAATAATTGCGAAGTGTATTTAATGATCTAAAACTTCAGTGTAAACTATATTTTTCGTAATTACTCTGTCACCATCTGAATGACCTTGTTCGCTGTGTTCAGAAATATAAAGTATGAAACCATCGAAATATCGATTTTTACTTGAAGCGACATATGATCGTCCGAGCGTAAAAACTGGTTGCCTTAATAAAATCCAAACTTTTTGAATGTATGACAAATATTAAATCATAACTTACAAAAAACACATTTTTATATTCATTGCTGTAGCAACCAACTACATAAAATTACATATAAAACTGCAGATTCAGATAAACAGCGTAGCAACACAATTTTAGGATATGCTTATTTTATTTTATTTTAATTGTATTTACGGCAATATATACACATAATTTTTTGTTTCTGCACATCTGTGGCACAGTACCTTTTAAATGATATAAATTTATCTCCTGTAATAAATACTAAAAAAAGATACAATTTCCCATGTTCACGTATTACATATCTATATCTATATCTATATACATAATTAATTTGCTAGGGGTTATTTTGAGAGTAGAACTCCTCCTAGAGTTTTTAACCAATTTTGATGTTTTTGGTGTCATTTTACAGAGCTCATTCTGAAGTTGTTCTTCCCTTAAAATGAGCTCAATGTATGTTAAGGGCTTCGCCCCAGTGGCCCTCAAAGTTGCCATGTTAATTTTACGGAAGGTCAATCTTAAGGAAGAAGAAGAAAGATTTCTTTTGATTTTATCAGGGGCACAAAAAACAGCTGTTCGTATGAAAAGCTTAAAACAGCTGATTTTGATTAACAGCTGATTTTGATCAACAACTGATTTGGATCAAAAACTGAATATAATTTTAGGTTAGGTAAATCAAGCAATAGCGAAGCATTGCCCGGTCCACTAGTTATATTATATTCTGCATTTACTTATACTAAAAGTACCTTTCGTAAAATACCACCACAAAACGAAGGAGCTAATAACTCATTTTATACGCTGATAAAGTAGTAAGCAAATCATATATGGAGGTTTATGTTCAATAATTTGTGTTTAATAGACAACGGTAATAAAGTGTTGGATGTAGTGTACGCCCATGCCTGAGGAATGTCTTCCAAGGTGTCCGTAGAATGGTCATACATCTAAATACGATACCGGACAGATGTGAAAGTACGCTGGTGAAGCGTGAGCGTGGGAGGGAAGGTTCCAGTTAACAATAATCATTGATTCTCCCTAATAACCCTCAACTCACAATGGAATCCTACACCTTTCCTTACAGTGTTGCCAAGTGGTAGGCCCTACAGGTTGTCACATTTGTACCAGAGGTACGAGCTTACATTGGACTGCCAAGCATTTACATAAGTCTCGTTTGAAGTAATTCGTATAAATAGTTCGCCCCTGCTTGCTTCGCTCACCAATCCCGGCGGTCACCCATGGCGAAGGCAATGCAAACAGATGATCGTGTACTCTGATATTTTCACGGAAATTACGATCGAACGGTGAGCTAAACATAGATCGAAAAAGACACGACCATCTGCGAATTGCGAATTGTAATTTCACCATTCACAAATTTTGATATTATCAACTGAAGGAAACAATATAATAATTCGACCACGCAGCTGAACCGCTGAGCAAAATTCCAAAATTAAGTTTATAATCCTCTGTTTTAGGGTTTCAACCAACAATTTGGGAAATAGGTCTATTCACGACGGTGCTGAATAGCTGCAAAATGGTTCGCACGCCATTCCGCATATTGGAAGTATCTTCAACACACATAACATTGCGTGCTTCGAACGAAAACCCCCGTTTTTGGCAGTATCTTCAACACGCCAAGCATCTTCAACACGGTAAAATCCACCAAATGGCTTTGAACCGGGTACTTTTATGGTATTTTACGTTTTGATCGATTTTGGGGGAACCAAGCGAGCCATAAGGTCGCGTAAAAAAACAAAATGTGCAGAATAACATCCTACATTTGTATTTGTAGGAAAAACTTAAAAACAAATTCATTCTCGTAGGAAAAATCTCAAAAAGTTGTTACTTCCGGTCAAAAAACGTGCTTCCGATTGTTGGATTTT
Organism: Philaenus spumarius; assembly: GCA_018207615.1. NCBI lineage: Eukaryota > Metazoa > Arthropoda > Insecta > Hemiptera > Aphrophoridae > Philaenus > Philaenus spumarius. The sequence continues at coordinate 34,826 of JAGFPH010002836.1, forward strand.
TTTTGGCTAACGAACTCGTCCGAGCGATGTAGACAACCAATATGTGTACTAAATTTGGACCAAATCGGACGTAAAATAGAGTGCGAACACTTGTATACAAATTCTTATATACTTATACATATATGAGTTTTAATGACACCCCAAAACGTGTTCTGGGGACCATGATCGGTGCTCATTTGCTACTCCCGACCTTGGGTCTTCCCATAAGAGCCACTGCAATAGCTCATTTTTCCTATGGAAATTCGCTAATAATATGTATCACCAGATGTTTGACAAATAATACAGTAAGCCTACTCTTTGCTTTTACCTAATATAAAAAGAAAAAACTGTTAAGCTTACTTGTGAAGAACAGTTACCAGATTCTAAATTTACCAAATTGGTTGCAAATAAACGTGTTTTAGTTTATTGCAAGCCTAACCTAAAATTATGTTGAGTTTTTGATCCAAATCAGTTGTTTTATTTGGATAATATGTAACAACAGATGTGAATAGAATTATAATACAGTAAGCATTTTTCGTTGATTTTCGTTTGTGTTTGCTTTTGGTTTTTAATCTAACCTAAAAAAGCTGTTGGTTGTCAAGAATAATTAACCGATTCTAAATTTGCTAATTCGGTTGCTATGGTAATGAATGTAAACAAACATGTGTTGCTAAGCTTTTGAACCGAACAGCTGTTTTATGTGTTATATGTTATAAGGGCTGTTATAGAGAATGTAATCTTGGTAATGAAAATGAATTGCTGTTCCTTTGTAAGCGCATCAATTGAGAACGGCTGGACGAATTCGGCTATTTTTTGTTTTAAAATGTTCGTAATAGTCCGAACTAGGTTTTTATATAAAGACAAATTTGAAAAGTTCCCCGAAAAAGTTTCAAATTTGGAAAAAACTAAACAGCCTCTTTTGTATGGACTCAAGACCATAGTGCACAAAAACAGCTGTCCGTATAAAAAGCTTAGCAACACGTCATGTTTGTTTAAATTCATTACCATAGCAACACTACTTAGCAAATTTGAAGAGTATTAACTTTTTTAGGTTACATTGACAAACTAAAAACAAACAAAAATCAATTAAAAATGCTTACTATATTTTAATTCAATTCAAACATTGGTTGTTCAATAAAATATATACAACAGCTGAATTGGATCAAAAACTGAATATAATTTTAGGTTAGGCCTACAATGAACCAAAACCCGTTTATTTTCAACCAATTGGGCTAATTTAGAATCAAGTTTATTACAATTCTTTACAACTATCAGTTTTTTACTTTCTCCACCCTATACGTAGTATATGGAGAAAGTATTGTTTTCGTAAAAATGTTCGAATTTGAATTTTCAGTTGAATTATCTGTTTTGGTGCTCCCAGAACCCCAAAAAATGGTTTAGTGCAATTATCTGTGTTGGTGCTCCCTGAACCCAAAAATATTTTTAGTGGAATTTTTTGTTTTGGTGCTCCCTGAACCCAAAAAAGTGTTTTTTAGAGTGGTGTCTGTCTGTCAGTATGTATACACGACCAGAGAGGACACTATTGGTCCGATTTTCATGAAATTTGGTATGTAGGTACTAAACCCTAATATCTCCAGGCGTTTTTTTCATTTTTTGAATTTTTAATTTTTAAGGGTAATTTACCCCTAAAAACCCATAAAAACGACAAAAATGCAAATTTCTCAAAAACGGCTCTAACGATTTTGATCAAATTTTCAGTATTTATAGTGCTTAAGATGCCAAACAAAATGACACCACCAGCTTTTATCAAAACTTCGGCGTTTTATAATTATGGGGAAATGTTTAAAAATAAACAAGTTTATGTTGTCAATCTAGCATCGCGGCGGCGGCCGCACGGGGTAGCACCATGGTAGCGATCACGGCCAGTAATTCAAAGGTCGCGCGATCGAATCCCGCCTAGGACAATAATTTTTTTATACGATTGACGTAGGTAGAATATTATTTTTTTGTTTTGTTCTAAAAAGTAATAAATAAAATGACTGAAAACAATATTATTTTGACTACAGTAAGTTGGGAGAAAGTTTGTGTCAGTTAACTGATACCGTTTATTTTAGGTTTGGTAAGAGCAAAGAAAAGGTTTACTGTATTATCTATTAAGGCTTACAAACTATAAATCTAAATTTGTGTAGTATATTCTAAGTGGCATAAAAACCATTTTGCAATTCGATTTCTTAAGTCAATGTAATGGAATGGAATAACTTAAATACCCTTTAAATTAAATCGAGCAATAGCGAAGCATTTCTGGGTCCACTAGTACAATGTCATAATAAAACATTGTAATACATTGGAATACATAATAATACATTGTATAAAAATGTATACAAATAAATTTTTTTTTAAATAGTCATACAGTGTTATAACCGTTTATAATTGTACACAATTACCGAGTTAAAAATCACCGTCAGCATAGTTAAGTAGGCCTAGATAAAGTCTGTTATTAAATAGTTTTTGTTTAATTATGTATTTCTGATGTGTGTCTGCCTGTTATTTTTCACGGGGGCTTACTAGTATAATGGACTGTGAACAGTACGTTTTAAAACAAGCTATAACACGGTTAATACATCGATCAGTTGTAAACCGAATGAGTTACAGAACAATTTTTGAAGGTGACATTGCCGGAAAATCCAAAGACTGGACTTGGTACTCTGATCACGTCGCACAACAATAGGACAATACTGGGAGACTGAGACGTCGCGGACGACGCGTCGGTTAAATATGTACTGTGATTCATTCACACACGACCAGTCTCCCCGCTATGAATATTAATGCAAGACATTAATAGCCTATGTTGGTATCACCGCACATCAAAGAAAATTGTGTTTAAGGATGTCCAAGATGATATCATACTTTCTTATAACCAACTACTGTACGTGCATTTTAAAATTGGAATTGACTGACGTAAAATGCTGCCTTAGAGTGCGAACACATATAGGCTATACATACATTTATATATACATATATACAATTTTTAATGACACCCCAAAACATGTTCTGGTAACGATGATCGGTGCTAAAAACACCACTAAACTTAGTTTTAACTTGGTTCTTTGCCTTGAAAAAACGTAACCATTTATGATCGCTCATTTGATCATGTGCATTTTACAGCTGATTTTCGAACAGATGACATCGTAATACAATTTTTCATACGTGGTTATTTTGTCATTTTCCTTTATTAGCGAATTTCCAAAGGAAAGATGATCTATTTCAGTGACTCTTATGGTGTGACCCTAAGGTCGGGAGGGGTCAATGATCTGGCCAAGCAAATGCAAACAGATTATTGTATACTCTGATGTTTTCACGGACAGATGTTAATGACGATTGATTAGGGCAGAGGCACTTGGATAGGTATAGGGTAGTGGGGTTAACAGCGAACTGGATTTTGATGCATGCGCAGTGGAGCCAAAGTTGTGATTATTGCAGATGCACTTGGATCGGAGTACACTGGATTCCACGTTCACCGTGCAGTACAGAGCGCCCATAAGCCATGTTATCCGTACGACAGTCTCAGCTGTAGTAAAAAAACATCAACTCCCATGCAACGCTCGGTCAGTTGACGCAAACCACATGACATAAAACGTGATGTTCGCTGTAATGGTGGTAGCACGTCTATTCTCCCGTAAGACCTGTACTGCACGGTGAACGTGGAATCGAGTGTAGGTTGGTAATTGGGGCCAGAGTTTTGCGTGAATGGCAGGCATTTTTGTGTGTAATAGAGAAATAATGTTCAGCACGTTTCTTCCAAATAGACGGTTTGTCCCTCGGGGACGCTAATTTTGATATTTCATCAGGGAATCTATAAAAATCGTTTGCAACAATTTTTTGTTGTTTTTTTTGGCAAGTGCTTTTTTTCTTTAGGGATTACATTAATTTCAGCTTTATTTTAAATTAAAGAGAAAAAAAACCTACAGTAGAAAACTAACACCTATTTAAGGTATAACATTATTGAAATAGAGAATAGATCCTTTAGAGTAGTGTAAAGAATTGTTCAATTTTAATTTAATATGAAATAAATACATATAATGTTTTTAATGTTTCAATTTTATGGTTTATGTTATAGGTAAGTACTGATACTTCCAGTTGAAACCTTCGTTTGTAAGTATTGTAATTGTTTTAATCATTAACGCCTAGTTTAAGGAGTCTAGCTTCAGGTTTTAATTTTGTAGCTGATTTTGTTTTCTGGTTACAATGTGAATATCTAGCATGATCTAGCAGTATTGGAGCAATCACTGTATATGTTATCCAGCTGGGATAACTGAATCAGTTTCATTAAAATTTGTCAATAAAAAATGTTTGTTAAAATAACTATATTTTTTATTACGTTGTACGTATAGTTGTGTTAATCAAGTTAAGTTTATTCTTCGTTTTTTCATATCAAGGAGAATTTAAAAAAAAAGTAGTTTAGATTGTTGACCACAGACCACAATATAGTTTTTCAAGAATGCAGCTCAGAAGTGGTTCATTTATGATTAGTAATAAGATAACTAAATTATTGAATGTTCCTTATAGGACGATGTTTAATACTAGACGATTTGAAATTCCACCTCATGGCCATTGGGGCTCTTCTTCGCCCTGAGGTAAACTCCGAGTGTACAGTGTGATTTTTAAAAAAATGGTCCGAGTACAGTAAGCAACCTTGTAGAAGCGAGGGGAGAAACGGGAAGGACGGACAGTGCTGGACTGAAATCATAAGGCTCAGCGTCTGCTAAACGTCCACTTACCGTTTCCTACTATGAGCACCATCCAAGGCTCTGTGCTTGAGTGATTGCACGAGTCGATGTTTGTAGGTTGACTATAGTAACGCCACAGCTGGCTTGAATTGCGCAAGCCGCGAGCAGAAAGATACATTCGTATTTCGGATTCTATTTATACGCGAATAATCAGGGAAATAACTTAAAATAAATTTAAAATGACTTTACGTGTGACCTAAAAATATGGACATTATTATTTGAATAACCCAGAAAATTCATTAAAAATAATACATTTTTACTTTATTAAAAGTAGTTGCCGTCGATTTCTTTCAATCATGAGTTATAAGGCAGAAGCACATAACCTTTAAGAACAATTTAAGAGGTTTACAACTTTTTAAGTTGAAATCGACGTCTGAAACAGATTAGTACAAAGTTTATGTTTTCACTGCAAGTTGAAGAAAGCCCTTAGTAAAAAAAAGTACTTGTAACATCACTTTACGGATTTTTCTTATAAACTTTGGCATAGATATGGAGAATGCTAAAAAATAAAAAGATACCAATTAAATCATTGGATTTTCAGTTCGTTCTGTAATTATTAGCGAATTTCCATAGGAAAAATGAGCTATGGCAGTGGCCCTTATGGTGAGACCCAAGGTCGGGAGTAGCAATCATGGTCCCCAGAACACGTTTTGGGGCGTCATTAAAATTCATATATATATGGGTTCGCACTCTAGCGGCCGCATTTTAAGTCCGATTTGGTTCAAATTTGGTACCCGTATAGGTTGTCTATGTCGCTCGGACGAGTTCGTTAGCCAAAAAAATCTAACAACCGGAAGTACGTTTTTTGACCTGAAGTAACTATTTTTTGAGATTTTTACTACGAGAATGAAATTTTTTAAAGTTTTTTCTAAAAATATAAATGTAGGATGTTATTCTGCACATTTTGTTTTTTTACGCTACCTTATAGCTCGCTTGGTGGTTCCTCCAAAATCGACCAAAACGTAAAATATCATACAAGTACCCGGTTCGAAACCAAGTGGTGCAAACTCGCGAGGCCACTAGGCGCAAACAAATTCTACTAATATATTGCGTACACACAGACATCTGTTCAACACCTTCGTGAGTAGACCTATTTCCCAAATTGTTGGTTGAGATCCTAAAACATAGGCATATAAAATTAATTTTGGAAATTTGCTCAACTCACGTCAGCGGTTCAGCTGCGTGGTCGAATTATTACTATAAGCTATTACACGGTATCATTAATTTACAAAGAAATTTTATAGTATAACATTCTTTCACATTACAATAGATTAACTAAAGTACGTTTCGAATGATCGTTTTTGAAATAAACGTTTATACATCCCTACTTGAATCAAAGATAAGTAGAAGTATGTTAAGTTTGATACAAAACGTTAGTACTGAAATTGAGGTATAATTTCATAAAACAATTTATCTCATTAAATATTATAGATTTGCTATATGCAATAAAAAAAAATTATTTGCATCAAAATGATTTCTGTACTTTCCTGAACAATGAAATATGTATAATAGTGTATACTTCATTCAAATTGGGCACATTCTATAGATTGATGTTTAAGTGATAATGTGCATGAGTAGTAAAAAAGTGCCTGCAGCTTTCGAAAAATACGACTGCCACTTCTAGGTTTTAAAGAAAGTCAGGCAAGTCCGTAAATAGTTGGCCGTAACGCGGACGTTCTGCATCAAGTTTGGTGTTCTAGACCAGGGCTGTCCAACCTTGAGTGGCCCAAGGGCCGCTATAGATAAAATTGTGGTTGTGAGGGCCGCTTTATAAAATACTTCGTAAGCAACTCTATGAGCGATTTGTAACAGGTACAAAAAACTGTGATTGTTTGATTAATTATTTGTATTTATTTTAAAACAAACAAAATTTGGGTATTAACATTAATATTTGTTGTTGGCAATCTAAGCAACTGATTTACAAGATTGGAAACACCTATATTTAGATTTTATAAATTTCATGTTGAAATAGCAGCTTTCCCAAAGATACACGCTTCCCAGTATTGAGCCCATTGTAAGGCTTACGTTTCGTCAGTTGGTAAATTGGATCTGTCTGCAAATCACTCAATTAAAATTGAAGGTATGTGCTGCTTACGTTCTCAACAGAAATAGTAAGTGGCTGAGTAAAATCTGAAATTTTCGCGGGCAGCAAAAAATGTCGCGGGCCGCGTGAGTGCCTTGCCCTCATATTGGACAGCCCTGTTCTAGACTGTCGGGCCTGGTGCGGTATAGAGTGTCGAGTGTCCCGAATTTACTACGTGCATAACAAACCAACAAAACCAAATTATAAATGTTTTTTACATACTTTATTGTACCTAGATGCAACACATTATTGGGGGAGGGGGCAAAATATAAAATTTCCCAACCATATTTCTGAACTTCCGTGGTGGGGGTTCCCATTGTGCGGAATAAATCCCAGTGTAAATGGACCCCTGGAGGCTTACCCTCGAATTTTTGCAAAAATGGACTTCTCTAAGTAAGGTTTGTAACACCGCACTTGCTATATCGAGTACTTTCAGATTTAAATTTTTTGCAAGAATTTCAACATTTTCATCACATTATTGAAAAACATTCCCCATAATTTTGCCCCAATATGGGAAAAACCAATCTGGCAACACTGGTCTGGCGGCCTGAATCAGTGCATGGCATGGTGAGTCAATGACAGTCATTGTTGCCACATTAACAAGGGTTGTAACTAAATTTCCCAGAAGGCAATGCATTTATTTGGTACAGAAATATTTTGATTTGCCCAACAATTTTTGATTGGAACTTGCTTGTTATTTGTGAATGTTGGTAATTAACAACAAAAACTTTCGAAACCGAAACATAAGTTGGAGTTTTTGAGTTAATTTTGCGTGCAATTTAATCCCAATATCAAAATCCCAACTTTTTCAAAAGCTCAAACTTTTTAGATTTTGAAATTATTGGTTGACATTAATTATTTCCCCCCTAGCGACGTCCCTGATTGTTCCTCACACAACTTTGCAAAATCAGGATCCTACCCGACCTCCACTACGTGCATAACAAAACGACAAATCCAATTTAGAAATATTTGTTTACATATTTTATTGCACCTCCTACAGCTTTGCAAAATCCGGCTCCCATAATAACAAATCCGATAGCAATCTGGTTGTTTCTTGCAATTCATTGGAGCATTCCAACATTTAATTGCTGCTGGTTTAGCATGCATTAAAAAAGAGTTATGTCGCTTGTATCTGATCTTGTTTTCACTGTGTACAGACTATACGAGATAGCGACTGTACTAAACTATTGTAAGCGATAAAACTGTTTTGAATGTGTTATAATGTCACGTATGGTATTATAATGAGTGGTAATAGCGACCTCGCATTGAGCTATATACATTCTGAGGCCAGGTTGTACTGCCGTACTGTTTGCGTAATACCAGTGCTTGTTTATGTAAGTTACGGCTTCCTGGACTAGATATGCGGACTAGATTGGGATATTTTAGAGTAAACTGAATCTACAGTTTTGCATCAATCTTGGAGTGCGTCTAGGCCCATGCTTTGTTTGTTGTCACAGACATCGGCAGTACATCTATATATATATAAATGAATTGCTGTTCGTTAGTCTAGCTAAAACTCGAGAACGGCTGGACCGATTTGGCTAATTTTGGTCTTGAAATGTTTGCAGTAGTTCATAGAAGGTTTATACGTAAAGAAAAATTTGAAAAGTTTCCCGAAACAGTTTCAAATTCGGAAGAAACTCAACAGCCTTTACTGTATGAACTCAAAACCATAGCTTACAAAAACAGCTGTTCGTATAAAAAGCTTAGCAACACGCTATGTTTGTTTACAATCATTACCATAGCAACATTACTTAGCAAATTTATAATCACTTTAATACTCTTCAAAACTAACAGCTTTTTAAGGTTAGATTGAAAAACTATAAACAAATACAAGGAAAAATCAACGAAAAATGCTTACAGAATTATAATTCAACTCAAACATTGGTTATTAAATATCTATATAGGCCTACTTAGAGATATGCTGTTTAAAATATTGTTTATATAAAATATATCATAACTATGGATTTTTTAATACTTTTTAAAACATATTTTCGCTATCAATAATAATAATAACAAACAAATTATTTGACACCATGCATAACCATAAACATACACGAGTTTAAACATATTATATTGAAAATTAAACAAACAATCTGAATTAAACTAAATGTCATTAAAATATCACATTCGTAGCTTTATTTTGATATATAATTGTATATTTAAATACTAAACAATATCTTATACTAATTAGGCCTATACATTTAAAATTACAAACTCTATTTGAATCAGTTTGTTACA
>JAGFPH010002836.1:53943-71076 GCA_018207615.1 Philaenus spumarius
TAGTTTTTACTAACTTATACATTTTGGAGGCCAATTTTGGGAAAATATATATTTTACTATACACATTTGGTGGCTAATTTTGTGAAAATAGTTTTTACCAACTTATACATTTTGGAGGCCAATTTTGGGGAAATATTCTGTACTATATTTATTTTTGAGGGCACTTTTAGGAATATATATATTTTAATATACATTTCGTGGGCCAATTTTAGGGAACACCAACTCCAGTATTTTTGCATGTATTTTATAATACATTTTAGGAACCAAATTAAGAAAATATATATGTAGGTACTTTACTGTATACATTTTGGGGCCGATTTGGGATTTAAAAGATATTTTACTTTACATTTTGGGAACAAAAATGTATTTTACTATACCCTTTAAGGGCTAATTTTGGAATTAACAGAAATTATTGCCTGATACTTTCGAGGTATCGATTGATAAGACTTATTTTATATCCATTCAACCCATATATATCAAATCTACTTCACAGACAATCTATAGCCAATCGAAATTTGCGTGAAAAGTGACAAAAAATGTTTATTTTTTTGTGGCGCTGTACGCGTTCTTTCTTCAAACTGTTTGAGATAACAATGTTTGCCATTTGTTTTCTTGAAATTTCACATTGAAATCTTGAATTGCTTGACTTTATTTTGTATTCATATTTAAAACAATTAAACTACACTCAAGGTCGCAGTACCGATATGGTGGATCAAATTTTTGAACCTATCATAAGTTGGTGTCACGATTGAACTTCTCTTGATACATCCTTTATTTTCAAAGCAGTTTGTACACTTTCTACCCACATTAAGATATATCACACCATTAATATTATTTATTCAAGACGCGTAGACTAATCTAAGGTATATATTCTAATTCATTGTTATTGAAATCCAAACAGAACCGTCCAAACACCCACCAACTGTCACGCATCTCCTCAAAGGATTCTCAAACTATAATCCTTCAACTCCAGACACAGAGAGCCATTGGCCACCCACAAAGGCGGCCTACTTGATTTCACTGTAGGTAGCGGTTTGACGGTCACAAACATTTTACGTTCCGAGGTTGGCACACCTACTTACCAAAGTATTTATCGTTCCTCGCCAAAGTATCCGAATATATTGAGACATCATTCTGTAATAAACCGTTAAACGTACGTAACAACCCAAAATCCGTACACCTTGTTTCCTCTTTTGGGTTAGATTCTTGGAGGAGGTTAAACCGAGTGGGCTGTACGGGCGTTTCCAAAATTATATATATTTGAAGTTAAAGTGATTCCCTAATTGACAGGTTAAGCAACCTTCCGAGCACGATCGTGGACTTCCTGCACGCTTTGATTAAGTGTCTGAAATTTCGTGAAATTCCTTATTGCCACTCCTGACTCGAAGCGACAGATGGTTTGCATTGCCGACACCTACGGTTGAAATATTAAAAAAATTTAAAAACCTGAGTTATATTAATTATAGAGTACTGATGCTAGTTAGTTCTACTGTGCTCAGAGCCTGTATATTATGTGTTATCTTTGACTGTTTAGGGAATTTCCAAAGGAAACCTAAGCTGCTGCAGTGACCCTTATGGTGAGACGTAAGGTCGGGTAGTAAATGAGCACCGATCATGGTCCCCATTAAATTCTGGAGTGTAATTCAAAATTGTAAACATATATGTATACAGGGTGTTTGAAAAGTCTAGAAACAGCTTAATATCTCAAAATGTACGAGTCTTAAGAGATAGAAATAAAAGCAGTTGTTCACAACCATAAAAGAGCCACTTTTTGGTGAGTTTGAAAATTTGTCCGCCATCTTGGAATGAACTTCATTTTTTTTTTTAATGGGAAGGTGGTCATGTGATACATCATTCCGATTTAGAATTTCTAGGGAAAACCAACGGTGAAATTTGCACATCCATATCTTCAACCGATTAAAAATGGCGGCCAAAAACAACGATGTCGTGTTTCCGATTTTGCCCCATTTTGCTGTACTATTTTTCTTTTTTTATATTAATTATTCTTCTTTTTGGATTCACAATTAAATAAGCTTTCAAACGATATACCCCACAACCGTATTTAGTTGAACTACTCGAAATAAATTTTGAAAAAATCAAAATAGCTGTAACTCAACATTTTTAAATACTCCCAAATATCGTATTTGGATAAATATCGAACAACTTTTTTAGTTAAAAACCGAGCGAATCATGTTAGTACGTACGCTTTTTGCGCAAAGGGAAGACCCTTTAACTACTCTACTGAAACAAAAAGTTCAACCCATTTTGATGAAACGCGAAACAGATCAAAATCTCAAGTCCAAACAAAAGAATAAAGAATAAAACAAAAAAATAAATAAAGTTCTACAAACGATACTCCTTTCAATTATTTGTATTTTCATCACATCAAAATAAATCATACAAGTTCCTCATTTTATATTAACGTTAATGCCTAATTGTAGGAATGACACATTTAAAACTACCAAGAACCTTCCGATAGGGCTAACTTTATGCGCGTAAACTAACCTATTTATACCCAGTCATTAAATCACTTCCTGTGATTTATTACGATTGATGTAATTAACGATTCGACTATAAATCAAGCAATTAAACTAAATCTTGAAAACAAATGCTTCTTGGTCGTTATTTAAATCAGAAAGAATGCCGGACGTCAATTACCACCCATACCAGTAAATCTCCATTGGTATGTGTTAAAGACCTACTGTAAGTTATAGGCCAAAAATGTGCCTCTCTATATTTTTAACTTGGCTTTTTATTTTTCAATTAATGCGCCAACTAAATAACCTTTCATAACAAATAATGCTGTAAAACGCCTCATTTTTTAACAAAATATCAAGTATTACTAAGCAACTAATATACTAAATTGATGTTTAAACTTTAAACAAATTTTTAATTTTCTATATAATGTAGTTTCTACCTTAGGCTATACAGTAGGGTTACTTAAAAGTTATGAAGAGTTTAAATCATCAACTGTTTTTACTAATGCGATTCGTCAGCAGAAATTATTGATTTAAGAATAAACATTAACTTATAAAAATAAAGAATGAAAAACAAATATCCAGCTTGACAATTCTTTAATTAAATATGTCAGTTCAAAATGTGTATACTTTTTTTTAATAACCCTGTATATAATAGAATGATTGCTCTCGGGTAGGATGGGCTATTTTACTTTCTCACTATACTATATTATAGAGAAAGTATAGTGATCGCAAAAAATTTGTTGAGTTTTTTGTTGAACTATCCGTTTTGGGACCCCCTGAGTCCAAAAAAGTGGTTTTTACAAAATGTCTGTCTGTATGTATACAAAGCTTGAGCAAAAACTATTCGATCGATTTCAAACAAATTTGAACCAGACATGTCAAGTTTGAGTTTTATGTGGCAATATCCGTTTTGGGACCCCCTGAGTTCAAAAAAGAGGTTTTTACAAAATGTCTGTCTGTATGTATACAAAGCTTGAGCGAAAACTATTCGATCGATTTCAAACAAATTTGCACCAGACATGTCAAGTTTGAGTTGTATGTGGAAATATCCGTTTTGGGACCCCCTGAGTCCAAAAAAGTGGTTTTTACAAAATGTCTGTATGTATACAAAGGTAGAGCGAAAACTATTCGATCGACTTCAAACAAATTTGCACCGGACATGTCAAATAGGCCTGTATACATGCTCGAAAAACGGTTTTGAAAATTTTTGAAAAACAACCCCCTTTTTCGCAAAAAAAACCCCAAAAACAGTTATTAGACCTATTTATTTATAAAAAAAACCGCTCTAACGATTTTGATAAAATTTGGCTTATTTGTAGCCTTTAATGTACCCTACCATATGCAAAAAACCGCATCTTTCTAAAAATTCTCGTTTAGCTAATAGTAATAATAATAATAACTGATTTTTTAGGGTTTTTTTGCCTTAAAGAAGGTAGCTTTTCAAAAATTTCAAAACCGTTTTTCGTGCATCTATACAGCCCTAATTGACGTGTTTAGTTCAAATTTGTTCGAAATCGATCGAATAGTTTTCTCTCTGAATAATAATAATAATATTTATTAGTTAATCTCATACTTTAATAAATCACCTCGCCTACCCCACCTACAATTATGAAGTCACAGTGAATCTGTTTAATAATTTAAATATGTTTGTGAGAAAGTTTGTGCCAGTTTCTGGTACCGTTAATTTTTCATACTTTTAAAATGCTTTTGAAATAATTGTGTGATATTTCCCAACTTAATGTATTTTAAATCATACGCTAGCTAAATCATTTAAGATAAATTTAAACAGCAAGCGAAATGCTTTGTCTTAGAATAGTTTATATTTTACAATTAAGAATTTTTTAATTACGATTTTTTATGTTTAGTTTTTAGTTTTAAAATTTGCGACGTATCTACTAAACGGGCAATACGCCTAAAATTATTAGTAGTGCAATAAAATTGTTAGTGGCTTTTCACGCATCAATTATCTATTGGGCCTCAAGTTTTTTGTTTTAAATTTACAAGTACTTTCATAGCTATTCAAAATTAACAGTCACAAATTTTCAGGACAATCTGTATGGGGTTAGGACTCTAAATAGGTTTGTAAAGCTGTATGATTTATTTATGACTAGAATAAATGATTTAATCCGTTTTAATAACGTGATATATTAAACCTCTCTATTACATAAAAAAAAATTTCTATTTCATCTTCTCATAATTATAAAGTAATAAGAATATACTTATTACTGGTAGTAATAAGTATATTCTTATTACTTTAGGGCTTGGAAAAATTAGCGGGGAAAGAAGACCCTGTTGAGTCAGTAAGAAGAAAAATAAATCTGTCTATTATGTAAAAAAGTGTTTTTACTTCTTCTTCTCATAATTATAAAGTAATAAGAATAAATTAAATACGTGTATTGCGTAGCGGTGGCCATTGCATAACTTCCAGGCGCCGAGTATTGCGTAGCGCAGACGTATTGCATAACTTCCAGGCGCACACATTCATGAAGTCGATTATAAAGTCGAATTAAAAGTCGAAAAAATAAAGTTGAACGGGGCCCCCCGGAGAACGCGAAGCTTTCCATAATTATTATTTATTTATCATGGAAATTTGCAGAAGAAATACATAACTAAATTAAAAAGAAATATATATTTACCTGAATTCAACCAGCCTACTAATAATATATTTTGCATTGAATAATTAAATAATTTCCCGCTTACTGTTGTAAAATATGTTCATATATTACACATAAAACCAACATTAACATCAAGACAATCTACTGCTATAAATACATTCACGATACATTATGCACGTTTAATGACACCGGACACTAATTAAAATGTTTAATGAGCGGTTGTATAACCTTCGACCGATATTAACTTCACCGAGATGACATGTAATTAAACTAACGCGCCAATCACCTTGGATTCACAATCTCAGAAGAAAACAATACTAAAAGACGTACAGATAATCATCAAAGAACAAAACTGTCTGCTGCACACAAACATCTCCATGCAGCGCTGACTGGCAGGTTCGTTGTCGAATAAGACGAAAATAACGGAAAGAATTTACAATTTACATTTTAAGAAATAATAAACAAATTAAGGAAATTTCGAAGAAGTCGGGTTTTAATACAAGGTACCCGCCAAAATAAACAGTACTGAAATTAAACCAGATATGTTTGGTTTTTAAAACAGCTGATTACATTTTTGATTGTTGCCAGGCCACGTTGTTTACTATAACTTTCTTATTTTTGGTTAGTTAACTCTGACATGGTTTTTACCACACCAGGAAAGTTTTTTTGTCGTAGACCATTATTTTCGCTCATACGGAACGGGTCGTTCCGGTGGTTTGATGCGAACTGCTGCAGAGTTTCAAGAACGAAACAGCCGCCAAGTATTGTTGCTAAGCTCCATCGTATGAGCAGTGTTTCGATTCATAAATGGTGTGTAGGGCGTCCAAAAACTGTCACTACGAAATAAAACCTCGGTAGACTTCTTTAGCAAGTCTTCCAGCCTCCGAAAAGAAGTATTCGCAGGACATGTTTGAAAGTAAACATCGGTAACAAGTCTTTGAGAAGAATGTTTAAACACCTTGGTGTTCTCATACAAAATACAAACTAGTCAACTTTTAAACGTAAAGCCTCGTCCACACTTAACACTTACAGTCGGCCGACAAGTCTGCGTGTTTCCAGAGACAAGCAAATGAGAAACACGGGAGACAAGATACAAGATCTCAAGTCTGCATGATTGTGTGGACGTGTCTGTTGACAAGAGACCGGATACAACTCGCAACTCTCCTGAATTCGGACAGTCGTGAACTGTGACTGGTGATTCATTCGCAATGAAATTCGAAGTTTTTACTTTCTCCACCCTATACGTAGTATATGGAGAAAGAATTCTTTTCGTCCAAATTTTCTAATTTGAATTTTTAGTGGAATTATCTGTTTTGGTGCTCCCTTAACCCCCAAAAAATGTTTAGTGGAATTATCTGTGTTGGTGTTCCCTGAACCCAAAAATATTTTTAGTGGAATTATTTGTTTTCGTGCTTCCTGAACCCAAAAAAGTGGGTTTTTGGTGATGTCTGGCGGTGTGTCTGTCGGATGTGTACAGAGCTGGAGACCATACCAACAGTCCGATTTTGACGAAATTTGGTATGTAGGTGTAGTTCTGGAATATCTCCAGGCATTTTTTTCATTTTTTCAAATTTTTGATTTTTAAGGGGTTTTACCCCCAAAAAATGGAAAAACGAGAAAAATGCAAATTTATCAATAATGGCTCTAACGATTTTGATAAAATTTGGCTTATTTGTAGCCCTCTACCATATGCAAAACACCGCATCTTTCTAAAAATTCTCGTTTAGGTAATAATAATAATAATAACTGATTTTTGGGGGTTTATGGACAAAAAGGGGGTTGTTTTTCAAAAAATTTTAAACCCTTTTTTCGTTCATCTATACAGGCCTGATTGACATGTTTGGTGCAAATTTGTTCAAAATCGATCGAATAGTTTAAATAATAATAATAATATAAGTAAATGTAATATGGATGTGTGTTACATGCATCTAATATTTTCCATGGTAACATTTTCCTACTTTTTCAATTATAAATAACCGCCTCCTATGCTACTCTTGGGAAGGCATACAGTTTCAACTGGGAGAAAGTATGTGGCAGTTATCTGGTACCGTTTATTTTAGATTTTATTAGTGTTTTGGAGTAGAGTCGACTATGAAACTGATCGTGGAATTGCATTCCCGTCCGTTGTTGTGGGATGCAACTTTTGCAGAATACAAAAATCTAAATAAAAAACGCGAGCGTTACAGGCGGATTGTTTCAAAGTGAGCATAAGTGAAATAGACAAAAAAATCAAGAACTTAAAAACACAGTTTTGGCGTGACCATAAATCCTTATTGCGGTTCCACCGACGTAATCCTCAGTAAATTAGACACATGGTTCAGAAAGATGAAGCACGCACAAGCTAATACCACGTCCTCTTCAGTCACCATTTCGACAAATACTGGCTGGCTAGTGTGGACGCAAAACAAGTCGGAAACTTGTATCAGAAACTGTGTCGGCAGACACCTTATCAGTTTATCGCACCTCAATGTCAGCAATGACCAATTAAAACTCTTTGTTCCTACAAAATATATGGTTTTCAGATGATAATAATGTGCACCTAAACGGTTGTAGATTATATTGTAAACGTTCTAATACATTTTGTCTAAAAATAAAACATTTAAAACATTTTTTTTCAGTGCTGTTCATTTAGGCGCATACTGTAATAGCCAAAAACAATATTTGCAATAACCCAGCAATGACAGCTATACTAATATTGTAAAGAAGTAAAGTTTGTTTATTTGTATGTAGGGGATAATCTCTGGAACTACCTATTGAAAAAATAGTTTTATTAATAAAAAGCTCCACTATTCCTGAGTAGCATAGGCACTAATTCATTTCGATAAAACCTTTTTTTATTTCAATATTTGTAAATTTAGTCGGAAAAAAATCTTAAGTTAGGCCTAGACTGATAAAAAAACACGTATTTACAATTATTACCATAGCTACCAATTGAATAAAATTGCTATTTGCTCCAATATTTCCATTAACAGCTGATTTTAAACTTTGAATCAATTATTTTTGTATTTCTAGTTTTTAGGTTAGGAAAGTGTAGACCTGAGCTTTGCTGGTTCTTTTAACCATTATTTTAAATAATGTTATAAAATATACGACATAATTTGATTTGAACATTTAACATTACCATCTTAGCTTTGGGGTTATTATTAATCCTACACCTTTATTATAAAAAAAAAACATAACATGATTATGTGTATAGAAGGTCCCAACGGGGTTGGCGTGCGGAGCACGCAGGGGTTTCCCCTTGTATTTTATATGTTTGGGAAGTATCGGAATGTTTGGACTTCAAATTGGTGCATCTGACATGACCCCATGTAACTGGTTCTCTCAAACCAAGGAGTAGTTCTTACAAAAAATATCTCCTATTTTAGAATATCATGGCGTAATTTTAAAATGTTAGTTATTTTAAAAATACAGTGCATTTTTAATTTTTATAATTCTCTATAAATCTGCAGTGTAAAACGTATAAAATGGCACTTCATTTGTACTAATTGGTTGAAAATTAAAGACGTAATGGATCGAATTAATATACAGTGTAAAGAAAAAAAATCGGAACGGCTGGATTTCTTAGCTTTTTTTAAAGATAGAAACAATTTTTAACCTCTCATTTTAAAGGATTTGTACTTAACCAAAATATGCTAATATAAAATTAATCAATCAAATTATACATGTTTATGTGGTTAAGTATAATGTTTATGTTCAAAATATTAGGTATAATGTGTTATTGAACTACTGCAGGCCATATGACTTGTTTTGAGGTTAGAAATCGCTGAAAATTAGTATTTTTTGTTTTTGTTTACTTCGTTCGTCAGAAGAAAAAACTACTTAGGCCAAAAAGGATGTACTATACTAACAAACGATATAGGTTATAATGTCCTCATTTTCCCGACTTAATTTACAAATAATTAAATTTTGAAATAAAAATTTGTTTTCTCAAAATTTGTCTACGTAACTCAAGGATGTGTAGCTTTTTATAAGTAACTGGGGGAACCCCTGCGTGCTCCGCATGCCGACCCCGTTGGAACCTTCTATATACATAATCATGTTATATTTTCTTTATAATAAAGGTGTGGGATTAACAAAAACCAGAAAGCTAAGATGGTAAATAATGTTAAATGTTCAAATCAAATTATTTCCAACAGCAGTTATAATAAAGGTTAAAAGAACCAACAAGGCTCAGGTCACTTTAATAAAAAATCTACATTTTGGTTCCTCAGTCTAGGCCTAACCTAAGATTTTTTCCGACTAAATTTACAAATATTAAAATAAAAAATGTTTTTATCAAAACGAATTATAGCCTATGTTACTAAGGGATAGTGTAGCTTTTCATTAGTAAAACAATTTTTTGGTATAGGTATAGAGAATAACTGGATAAGAAATACATAGGCTATAAATACTAGGGGAAACCCTTGCGTGCTCCGCACGAAAAACCCGTTGGAACCTTCTGTACACATAATCATGCCATGTTTTCTTTATAATAAATGTGTAGGATTAATAATAACCCCAAAGCTAAGATGGTAGATAATGTTAAATGTTCAAATCAAATTGTTTCGTATATTTTATAACAGCAGTTATAATAAGGTTAAAAGAACCAGCACGGCTCAGGTCTACAATTTAATAAAAACCTAACCTAAAAGATATAAATACAAATAATTCTTTCAAAGTTTGAAATCAGCTGCAAAGGAAATATTGGAGCAAACAGCTGTTTTATCTGTTATTTTATTACATTGGTTTATATGGTAATAATGAAAATACATGTGTTGGTTCCTCAGTCTAGGCCAACCTAAAAATTTTTCCGACTAAATTTACAAATATTGAAATAAAAAATGTTTTTATCAAAATGAATTAGGGCCTATAGCCTATGTTACTCAGGGATAGTGTAGCTTTTTATTAGTAAAACTATTTTTTCAATAGATAGTTCCAGAGATTACCCCCTACATACATACAAATAAACAAATTTTACCTCTTTTATAATATTAGTATAGGAAAGATTTTTTCGATCGGTTACGTAGTTCCAGAGATTAACATACAAAATGTTACCTCTTTAAAATATTAGTATAGATATAGATTAAACGCATTAAAAAAAAAAGAAATATGATTGTTCTCTTGAAACTCTATCATTGCAACAGCTGATGAATTAACCCTGAAAACGTTATGTATACCGTAACACGAGCAGCCAGCAAGACGCAAGAAGGAAGAAACCTTACGATCACCCTAACCTAATCTTTTTCTATATAATCGCATAGTTTGCAGTCGATCGCGTCTTGCTTGCCAACCCTTGACCCTTTCCTTACTAAAGGTGGATTTATGTAAGATATACTACGATCGACCTTTTGCAGCCGTTCTCATGAGTTTATGACAGTATCGGTGTTTAAATAGACAAATAATTCATTGTTATAATTAATTCTTATCAAATCGAGTGTGCGTACGTACGTACGTGAGTAACAAATGCGCGTGAGCGTGTAAAATAACTATAATTTTAAAAACATATGTTATTGAACAGCTGTCAACAATACAAACTTCTTCAGACATGTAACAGCTGATTTCGCTCATCATCTGGAATTCTCAAAACCTAGCCTAAATTATACTTTGAGGTTATGTTAACAAGTTTACAACTTAAGTCAAAACAAACTTCTTGTAATGTCTGGATGATGGTTGTTTTTGTATATGATTTAAAAACTAATGTAGACTACGGTCGGCTTTGAGGTTAGAAATCGTTGAAAGTGTACCTATTTCTTGACAGCCTAAAAACAACTTACGCCTACAAACATAAAACTATATATTAAACTTTCACTATCTTAGGCTGTTGGTCTGAATTATTGCTATTTTAACAGAATCATAAAAGTTTGAGCTTCCGTTAGTTTGTAAATAACTGTCGATGAAAACTTTTGTGAATTTCTAAGTGAACAATAATATAGGTTTGCCTGAACGAGTGTATTTAAAATATATCGGGTTAAAATCGTTGATTTAAGTACGCCTATGAATAAAATGTATGACCTTTTGTTTTCCAAAATGTATTTCAGGTCTTTGAGTAAAATGTTTAGGCTCTATACATTTACCCTGTTGAAAATCTCTAACTATATAGAAAATAAACGGTACCAGAAACTGGCACATACTTTCCCACAATCATATATTTAAAATATTAAACAGATTCACTATGACTTCATAATTGTATTGAAGTAGGAGAGAATTGTATTGTTATTATTATTATTAGCTAGAGAGAAAACTATTCGAACGATTTCGAACAAATTTGCACCAAACATGTCAATTAGGTCTGAATAGATGCATGAAAAAAGGTTTTGAAAAACGTTGAAAAACAACCCGTTTTTTGGCCAAAAAAACCCAAAAATCAGATATTATTATTATTATTAGCTAAACGAGAATGTAAAAAAATATTCACTTTTTTGCATATGGTAGGGTACATTAAGGACTACAAATAAGCCACATTTTATCAAAATCGTTAGAGCCGTTTTTTTTAATAACTGTTTTTTTGGCCAAAAAAGGGGTTGTTTTTCAAAAATTTACAAAATTCTTTTTCGTGCATCTATACATGTCTAGGCCTAATTGACATGTTTGGTGCAAATTTGTTCGAAATCGATAGAATAGTTTTCGCTCTAGCTCTGTATACATAAAGGCATACATACAGACAGAAATTTTGTAAAAACCACTTTTTTGGACTCAGGGGGTCCCAAAACGGATATTTCCACAAAAATCTCAACATCGATTTTTTTGCGATAGTATAGTAAGAAAGTAAAAAAGAAAGCAGTGGGCCTGCCATCAACATAAATCGTTGGTTTTATTGGTTTAATCTCAAATTTGACCATTATTTTTATCTTGTCCCATTTAAAATTGAAATTAAAAAAATAAAAGTTTTCTTTTTAGCTTTGCATACATACAGACATACAGACAAATTTTGTAAAAACCACTTATTTGGACTCAGGGGTCCAAAACGGATATTTCCAAAAAAAATCTCAACAAAGATTTTTTTGCGATCACTATACTTTCTCTATACTATGGTGTAGTGAGAAAGTAAAAACAAAATGTGCTTAATAATATCCTTTATTAATTTGTTCATATAAAATCCAGAAAAATTTCATTCTAGTACGAAAATTCTTTAAAAAAAAACATTTATTTCCAGTCAAAAAAGTGCTTACGGTTGTTCGATTTTTTCGCTAACGAACTCGTCCAAACCACTTAGAAGGCCAACGTGTATACAAAATTTGGACCAAATCGGACGTAAAATGCGATCACAACACACACACATATATATATATATCCATACTAATATATAAAGAGGTAAAGTGTTTTTTTTTTTTGTATGTTTGTTTGTTTGTATGTAGGTGGTAATCTCTGTCACTACTGAACCGATTGAAAAAATAGTTTTACTAAGAAAAAGCTACACTATCCCTGAGTAACATAGGCTTTCATTTCGATAAAAACCATTTTTATTTCAATATTTGTAAATTTAGTCAGAAAAAATTCTTAGGATAGGCCTAGAATGATAAATTAACACGTGTATTTACATTTATTATCATAGCAACCAATTGAATAAAATAACAGATAATATAGCTGCTGTTTGCTCCAATATTTCCATTAACAGCTTATTTCAAAATTTGAAGCAATTATTTTTGTATTTCTAGCTTTTAGGTTAGGGTTTTAAAGTGTAGACCTTTTAACCATTATTATAACTACTGTTATAAAATATAAGAAATAATTTGATTTGAACATTTAACATTACTTACCATCTTAGTTTTGAGGTTATTATTAATCCTACACCTTTATTATAAATGAAACATATAATATGTTTTTAGAAGTTCCGTCAGGGGTTGGCGTGCGGAGCACGCAGGGATCTCCCCTAGTATTATATATATATAATTTTAATGACACCCCAAAACGAGCACATTGACTACTCCTGACCTTAGTTCTCACCATAAGAATCACAGCAATGGGTAATTTTTCCTATGGAAATTCGCTAACAACAGAAATAAAATGGAGATCGTTACAGTGCTTACTATACGTTTTGGGGAGCACTAGGAGGGACAATTTTGTACGACGTTGGAATCTTAAATTAAATTACATGTTTACTTGAAAGATGCCAAACTTTAATAAGTATATTCAACATATTTCTATTCGACTTTGCAAGTACAGTGAGGTACCCAAGAAAAAATTATTTCACTTCAATTTCGAATTCAAAATTAAAGTTGGAAGTAACAAGGTTGTGACCATAACACACGGACGGTCCGACATGACGAAATTATAATAAAACTTAAATTTTTTACGAAACCATTTCATAAACCCTAAAAATACACTATTTAATTACCCGGCATAGATGAAAGTAAACCCAAGGAAGTGTGTAGGAATGAAATTCGCCTGCAGGCTGCAACAGGATCACCTGTCTCAAGTTACCCCGACCAATTCAATCGAGATTAGACTGTGTTGATGTATTTGTCGTGGAGTATAGGGTCCACGCCCCTTTTATATCAGACATCAATGGTCAGACGGTTTCATTAATGTTATTCGTAGGTGATTGTCCGATATGGAAGGCATGGGAAGAGAACATTCGATCATCGATGATCAGCTGAGAAGGTTGTTTGATGAAGACATTTTCTGACGAAATATATCCACAGACATAAACTTATACATGAGCTATCTAATCTGAGCACACGGCAGTGTATACAGGGACGTCGCTATAGGGGGAGGGGCAAGGGGCGCCTAGAATAACTTAAAATCCAAAACGTTAGGAAATTTGAAAAAAGTTAGAATTTAGAATGTTAGATTAAATTGCACGCAAAAACTCTCAAAGACCCCAACTTTGGGTTTGGGTTTCGAAAGTTTTTGATGTTAACTACCAACATTCACAAATAACAAGCCAGTTATAATTTCCAATCAAAAAATGTTGGGCAAATCCAAATATTTCTGTACCAAATAAAAGCATTGTTTTCTTTTAAATTATGTTCTGGGAAATTTAGTTCCAACCGTTGATACTGTGGCAAAACTGGCTGCCATTGACATGCCATGCACCGCTCCAGGGCACCAGACCAGTTTTGCCAGATTAGGTTTTTTCCCAAAACGGGAAAATTTTCAAGTTTGCGGCAAATATTGGGGAAAAGAAAAAGGTGGGGAAAATATGGGGAATGTTTTTCAATAATGTGATGAACATGTTAAAATTCTAGTAAAATATTAAAAACTCTTAAAGTACTTAATAGAGCGCCTGCATTGTTAAAACCCTACTTAGATAAGTCCATTTAAAAAAAAAAAAAAATCTGAGGGTGAGCCTCCAGGCCCCATCTTCACTGGAATTTATTCCACACAACAAAATCCAGAGCCTCCTTATGCGCGTTTGGAACCCCACACAAATGTTGGGAAATATGGTCAAAATTATTGGGAAATTTTAGATTTTGCCCCTCCATCAATATTTTGTTGTACGGGTCTCTGAGTGTACCTTTACTTGAACCATTTTTGAATTTTAAACATAGATTACGATTAAGGCTAGGCAGGAGTGAAAAAATATTTCTCAGTTGACCGTAGCTCTTTAAGCGGCAGAACTGTACACTATTAGCATTGACTTTATGTGCGTTTCATTCTTCCGCTAGCAAATATAGGGCAGCCTCGTAAAGGCGGAAACTAGAGGGTTACAGATGTAACCCTAACTGTAAAAAAACTGAAATGCGCATACGTGACAATGTATTAAACACAGCTAACTGAATCTCACACAAAAAAAATTAACGGATGTATTATTTTTCTAGTACTCCTCCGAAAGCAACAAGTTGACGTGCTAACCACCAGAGTGCAGGCTAAACACTCGAGTAGGAACACAAATTCGGAGCGAACATGCTTCCACAATAAAGCACATTTTTCGTCATAAATTATCCAAATTTATTGAAATTACTTTTAATTGAAAGATAATAAAATTAAACTTCAAATTTGGTGAGCTTTTTACATTTTTGATATTTTCTTTATTGAATAGATCTTGATATAGATCTTATGACACCTACATCTCCGAACCCAACCCCTGCAGTTCCAGAACGAAACCTTCATCATGGAAGGGGATGGGGATGGAGGGAGAGTGTACCGTAAAATCCTCATGGGGGGTTACGGGCGAACCACGCTTACATTTATTGATTTGAACGCAATACATTTACAAATCTATACTAATATTATAAAGAGGTAAAAATTGTTTGTTTGTATGAAGGGGGGTAATCTCTGGAAATACTGAACCGATTGAAAAAAATAGTTTCACTAATAAAAATCTACACTATCCCTGAGTAACATAGGCTATAATTAATTTTCATAAAAAAGTTTTTTATTTCAATATTTGTAAATTTAGTCGGAACAAATTCTTAGGTTAGGCCTACGTCCAGGCCATTCATTACCGTGGCAACCAATGGAATAAAATAACAGATAAAACAGCTGTTTGCTCTAACAGATGTTTCAAACTTTTAAGCAATTCTCTGTATTCCTAACTTTTAGGTTAGGTTTTCATTAAAGTGTAGACCTGAGCGTTGCTGGTCTTTTTACCTGTATTATAACTGCTGTTATAAAATATAGGAAATAATTTTATTTGAACATTTAACATCATTTACCATCTTAGTTTTGGGGTTATTATTAATTCTACACCTTTATTATAAAGAAAACATTACCTGGGCGACCGAGCATCGCTCAGTACTTTTTTTAAAGGAAAATTTGTGCAAATACGAATCGCATACTGAATTTGTTTATGTATTTTAGAAATAACAAATAATAATTATAATCATTAGATAATTTATATTACCTTTATAGAAATATAAAGAATGCAGAAACTGGTGAAAAGGGTTTTTAGAACGGTTAATAACAGCACAAAAATAATGTATTAGTTACGTTTGGTGTTGAAATCAGCTGACAATGGAAATATTATAGGAAACAGCTGATTACTGTTATTATTATAGTCTATGAACATATGTAATGATTTTAAACTCCATAAGCCCAATGTTAAAAATTTTCCTGAGGTGGTGGTTTTCACCAATCGATTTTTTAGACCCAAATGCCTCTAATCCCAAACTTTCAGCAAAATCCCTCCGCTGGATCTCGAGATTGCTCCTACGTACAAACAAACAGACATTGCTCGTATTAGAACAAGGATAATGAGGATAAGCAAGGATAAGGAGTATAGGATAAAGGATTCGCGTGCGGAGTCAATTTACAATATATACATAAATATATTACATTATGTGTTTTGTTAAAATTTATTTAAAACGTTTAGAATTAGAATTGAACATTACGATTGAGTTTTAGAGCGTTTTCTTGCGAATGCGTTCCCAACTCTGCATTATGGCGAGAAAGCGAGCTGTAAATTTTACCCGATTAATTCTACACCTTTTTTAAAAAGGAATTACAAAATATTTCTGAAGATGAAACTGTAGTTTTTTAAAACCCCGGTAGTTTTTACGAGGGGAGTAATAGACCAATAGACCAAACGACAGTAAAAAAATAGGTACATGCGTCATTATACAGAGTGATTCAGGAAGAAACTTTCAGGACGTGTTCTACTAGTGAAAATAAAGAAAAAAAAGTTCATATAAACATAGGTTCGGAAATGCTTGTTTCCAGCTATCCACAATTTTTTTTTACAAAACACTTAATAGCTTTGGATGTATTAAATATACTGAACGCAAATTTTGCATACAAATTTGGTATAACATCTTTTACCCATGTAAAAAAAACTAAAACTTTTATTCATATATTTTCAAAATGGCGGCCGTTTAAAATTTGCAATGTAAAATATCTCGAAAACAGCTAACTTACAAAAATAGCCTATCTCAAGAAACAGAAAATTTCCTTTTTTTAATGACAAGCTTAACGATTTTGTTATTATTTCTGTAACGTAAAAGATAACCTAGTTGTTGGCTAAAAACTAAAATTTGTTTATAAAATGAACAACTACAAAGATTTTTTTTTAGTTTTTAGTCTATAAATCGAACATTTTTTAAGTTACAGAAATAATAAAAACAAACGTTATGTTTGTCATTAGAAAAGAGCAGGGGCGTAGTCAGGGAGGGGCCTTG
>JAGFPH010002836.1:71176-92383 GCA_018207615.1 Philaenus spumarius
CCCCCCCCCCCCCCCCTAGAGCCAGATATTTTTAGACAAATTTATTATTTTACAAAAATAGACGCGCCATTGATCATCTATTTGAATATCGTATTATTCGTACCACATATACACATACGATAGTGGTTAGCCCAGTCAACGAATGATTTTAGAAGGAAAATCAATAAGCGGAAAAACCAACTATGGTACATTGTTTGGGGTACCTAGTAGTATAACATACTAAAAGTCCCTAGTATAACATACGTTGACCCTAGGGGTGGCGGAAGAGCGGAGGAGGGGGGTTAAAGGTACCATTATTTTATTTTTTGCCTATATCTCATTAGGGGTTGGTCCTACAAAAAATATATACGTATACAAAATTAAAGTTGACAAAATTATTTACATTTTTCATACATATAGTATTTTTGATATATGTAACCGTTAATGAGATATACGTTCTCGAAAATCAGTAATTTTAGAAAAAACTGTTTCTTCGCATTGGAATACTTTATTATTTGTTCCCCATGCGGTCTACCCTCGTGAGCTCTCTCCAGTTTTTATCTCGTTCGTAGAAAGTCAAATTATTGTGTATTTCGCCTTAGTATATTATTTTATTATTAGGCCTACTATTATGTCGCTATGTCGACGGAAAATCTTTTTGTTTCTCGCTTTAGTAGAGTTAGTTTATATAATGTCATAGGAAGTCGAATTATTGTGTTTTTAACCTTTATATTTTATTATTATTATATTTGATATATTTTATTAGTATTATATGCGGTATATTATATTTTTATTATATCCGGTATATTTTATCATTATTATATCGCAATGTCGATGCAAACGTATTTTGTTTGTGACGAGAACTTGTACGAAAGTGGTGGGAAAGTGTCCTGTATGAGTGCAAAAGTAATAACTTTACTGATAAGTGCCACTTTACAAAGAAATGACGGAAAAAGCTCCAACCTTGTAGGTTTGACACCCTCAAAGTTCATTCCACATGCAGAAAACATTATACGTGAGCCGAAAGAATTGCAGCTTATGTGATGAAACAGGCCCCTGTTTTGAAACAGCCATTGATAAGTCAACAGATTCACAAGTCGTTGTCATTGGAGAGGACACAGACCTCATAGTCCTTCTGATTGTGCTAATCCCCAAAGACCAATACATCATAAAATTATGAAACTGGGCCGAGGAAAGGTGACATCCAGTCTGTATTTCCCCCGCTGAGTTATAGGAGCTCAAGGCATTATACTCATCGATGCTTTCACAGGATGTGATACTACAACAGCAGCCTTCCTCAAGGGCAAACTTGCATTTGCCAAACTGTTTAAGAAGGATGCAGATGTAGCATATGCTGCTGAAGTCTTTAACAATCTTTCAGCCACTCATAAGCAGATTCCAGAGCAGGGCAATAATTGTTTCCTAATGCGGTACGGTGCCCCGAAGAAATAAAAACCACTCTAAAAATATTTCTACGACACAATCGTCAAGTCTGTGGCGAATATGCATCCCGATATCTCATCCCTCCCATCATCCGAGGGATCAGCCAAACTTAGTCATCGGTGCTACTTTCAGAAACAACGGTGACAACACTAGCTTACGTCCAGAGGAATGGGGGTGGGAACAGAACGCGATGGACTGCTTAACTACTTCATCAATATTAGAAGCCAAGATCCAATAGCACCAGATGACATTTTGAACCTAATATTCTGCAAGTGCAATGGCGACTGCAACAATGCACGCTGCAGTTGCCGGAAGACCTCAATGGTTTCTTCTACAAAAATTCAATAAAAATAAAATGTTCGTTCTTCACTCTAGGCCTAACCTATCTTTGTTGTGTGTGTTTCATTTATTTTTACCAACGGCAACACATTCACATAATTTATGTTTTGTGCACATTTATGGCACAGTACGTTACGAATGATATAATTTTAATCCTTCAATTTCAGTATCGGCTCACGTATAATGTTTTCTGCATGTGGAATGAACTTTCAGGGATGTCAAACCTACAAGGTTGGAGCTTTTTCCGTCTTTTCTTTGTAAAGTGGCACTTTTATCAGTGAAGCTATTACTTTTGCACTCCACTTTTTAGGAGAGGACACTTTCCCACCACTTTCGTACAAGTTCTCGTGAAAAACAAAATACGTTTGCATCGACATTACGATTTAATAATAATACAAATAAAATATACTGTATATAATACTAATAAAATATATCGGACATAATAATAATAAAATATAAAGGTTAAAAACACAATAATTCGACTTCCTACGGACGTATGACATTATATAAACTAACTCTACTAAAGCGAGAAACAAAAATATTTTCCGTCGACATAGCGACATAATAGTAATAATAAAATAATATACTAAGGCGAAATACACAATAATTTGACTTTCTACGAACGAGATAAAAACTGGAGAGAGCTCACGAGGGTAGACCGCATGGGGAACAAATAATAAAGTATTCCAATGCGAAGAAACAGTTTTTTCTAAAATTACTGATTTTCGAGAACGTATATCTCAATAACGGTTACAGATATAAAAAAAACTATATGTATGAAAAATGTAAATAATTTTGTCAGCTTTAATTTTGTATACGTATATATTTTTTGTCGGACCAACCTCTACTGAGATATAGGCAAAAAATAAAAAAATTGTACCTTTAACCCCCCTCCCCCCTCTTCCGCCACCCCAAGGGTCAAGGACTTTTAGTAGGTATGTTATATATACTACTAAGTACCCCAAACAATGTACCACAGTAACAATGTAACACTATAGTGTTGTTTCTTCAATGACCATAGTTAGTCTTTCCGCTTATTGACTTTCCTTCTAGACCCACATTTTGGGCATTCGTTGACTAGGCTATTAGCCTTTTTTTTTAAATACAAAATTAAAAACAATGCTAATAACACTTAAAAATATTTACAGTATATTATGATATGGTAGAAACGCCCGCTAAAAATATTCCATACCCACTCCCTCCAGACTCCTCGGAAAAAGGCTTAAAAAAGTATTCTTATAGCTTATATCAGCCCCTCCCTTCCACATATCCTGGCTACGCCCATACATTTGTTTAAAGAGGTTTTTCACTCGTATTTTAAATTAAAAACGTTAAACGGCCACCATTTTTAAAATACACGAAACAACGTTTTTGTTTTCTGTACATTGGTAAAAGATTCCATACCAAATATGTGTCCAAAATTTGCAAAGTCATTACGTATTTTGTAAAAAAAAGTAAAAATGTGTTTGTCACGCCTTTTCTTCAATTCTTTTACCAGCCTTAACGCCAACATGCACACATAATTTAAATCTTTCAATTGCCGTTTATTATTAGATTGTTTTTTATACAAATATTTACTGCTTCCGTACGTTTAATGTTATTATAATAAAGGTGTAGAATTAATTATAACATCAAAGCTAAGATGGAAAACACAGTTAAATGTCCATTCATTGAAAATACATTCAATAAACATTAAATGATGGTTCATCCGTCTAGGCCTAACCTAAAATTATTGTGTGTCTGTTTAATTTATGTCACCTGTCTTAACGGCAACATACATGCATAATTTTAATCTTCCAATTGCCGTTTATTATTAGTTTGTTTTTTATAGAAATATTTACTGTTTCCATAAGTTTAATGTTATTATAATAAAGATGTAGAATTAATTATAACATCAAAGCCAACATGGTAAACCCACTTAAATGTCCATTCATTGTAAATACATTCAATAAACATAAAATGTTGGTTCATCCGTCTAGGTCTAACCTAATATTATTGTGTGTCTCTTTAATTTATTTCACCTTTGGTAACGCTTTTTTCGTTACTCGTATTTTATATTTGTCATTGCCATAGCAACCAATTAATAACATTTTTTTCGTTACGCGTTACATTTTCTATTTGCCAACTCCTACAGCAACCCGCGTTAAGGAACTTTATTCTAAAACAAAATATGTTAAACATTCAGGAGTTTATGCGTGCACAGCAGGACCAGAGTTTAAGTTTTTTTGTTCCTTAAATTATTTTTTGTAAAGTTGGCAGTTTTTGAAATATTTGGCAATACAAATTTTAAATGGCCACCATTTTTAAAGTATACAGAAGTACGGTCAGGTTTGTCGACAAGGATAAAAGGTTTACAACAAATATGTACATACAAGTTTAGGTCAATATCTGTTCTATTTCCAAAGATATTAAGTTTTTAGTAAACAAAACAAAATGGTGGATGATTCGAAAACTAAACATTCCCGGTCTTACGTTTATTTGACTATTTTCTTAATTTTAGTAGTAGAGTCGCCTCCTAAAATCTTTACTTTTCCTTGGTAACGCCAATTTGGTAACGCTATTTCGTTACTCGCATTTTATATTTGTCATTGGCATAGCAACCAATTAATAACACTTTTTTCCGTTACGCGTTACATTTTCTATTTGCCAACTCCTACGCAACCCGCGTTAAGGAACTTCGTTCTAAAACAAAATATGTTAAACATTCAGGAGTTTATGCGTGCACAGAAGGACCAGAGTTTAATTTTTTGTTTTTTAAATTATTTTTTGTAAAGTTGGCAGTTTTTGAAATATTTGGCAATACAAATTTTAAATGGTCACCATTTTTAAAGTAGGCTATATACGGTCAGGTTTGTCTACAAGGATAAAAGGTTACGTCACAACAAATATGTACGTACAAGTTTAGGTCAATATCTGTTCTATTTCCAAAGATATTAAGTTTTTAGTAAACAAAACAAAATGGTGGATGATTCGAAAACTAAACACCCCCGGTCCGTTTATTTGACTATTTTCTTAATTTTAGTAGTAGAATCGCCTCCTAAAATCTTTACCTCTCCTTGGTAACGCCAATTTGGTAACGCTTTTTTCGTTACTCGCATTTTATATTTGTCATTGCCATAGCAACCAACAACACTTTTTCCGTTACGCGTTATATTTTCTATATGCCAACTCCTACGCAACCCGCGTTAAGGAACTTTGTTCCAAAAATATACGATAACTTTAAAACAAAGCATTTCCGAACCTATGTTTGTACGAACTATTTTTTCTTTATTTTCACTATTAGAACACGTCCTGTTCATTACTTCCTGAATCCCACCGTATAAAATATGCGTGTGGAGAAAGAAAGAAAGTTGGCGGGCGAAGCACGCAAGGGTCCCCTACTACTTGTGTACGTTACTAAACACAAATCCAGTTATTCAGTTGATACAGTATTATTGCAACACTTCCACAGAGTCGCAAAGCAGAGACCCAGCCTAGTGGTATTTCCGTCACCGAATGCAAGCCTGATTATTGTGCAACGTTAAATCTGTAGCAGACATCTTAATTTATCGGGGCGCGTGACACGGCTGGCATTTTTTCTTCTAATTGAAATGTTTTTGAAAGGTGAGCGCTGTGTTATCCGGCAGAACGATCGTGTCCGTAGCGAACCTAAACACGGTCACGTCGGTGGGTAATTAACCCGGCTGGAAGTCAACGGAATGGAATGGAGACGTGGATACGTCGGTCTAAACTTCCATCCAATTAGAAGCTTATAGTTTGTTGCTGCATAACAAATTTGAATATATAGACCGCAACAATAGTCCAGTTAAAATAACTCGGAACTAAATGAATTTTATTTTTAATTTGACGCGTTCTGTGAACAGTTTTATTAAAGTTGTATATTTAAATTTACGCAAAATAATTTAAAACTAGCTGGCCCGACCCGGCTTTGCACGGATGATAGACAAATCAAAGTTAAATGTATATTAACAAAAAATATATTATAGCAATAAATATATTACACTATGTATTTCTTATGGGGATTTTTAGTAACTTTGACCCTCCCCCCAAACCTCCCCTAAAATGTTGATTTTTTAAACTCATTCTTAGCGAGCACCTAGGGCACTAGAGGAAGCTACATACCAAATTTCATTCCAATCCGTTCGGTAGGTTTTGAGAAATCGTGATTTAGTAACTTTGACCCCCCCAAAACCCCCCTAAAATTTCGAATTTTCGGAAACCCTTTCTTAGTGCGCATCTAGAGCCTATAAAAAGTATTAGTGCCAAATTTCATGTTTGTAGGCTTAGTGGTTTTGGAGAAACTGTGATGAGTCAATGAGTCAATGGTATTTGGCTTTTATAAGTATAGATAATGAAGTCTACTGTATATAAAAATAATTATACATAAATAATATAGTAAAATTTATGCGAAACATCCCAAGCCGGAGACCAGGTAAGTAGTCAAATCACGTCAGTTTAGAAGCGAGTCAACCACCGTTTGCTTTACTTCCGTCGACTTTGCGGCCGCGGATATGGACTGCGCTTTGCGAGTGTGCACCTCGACCTTACGCTCTCGGATTAATGACTGCTTCACTTCGCTCGCACCTGACAAACTCACTCTTTATGTTAATTATAGAGTACTTTTACGGTACTTTACGTTTTGGTGGATTTTGGGGAAACCAGCCGGAAATTGAGGTCGGGTAAAATCAAAATGTGCAGAAAAATCTCCTACTTTTATTTTTTCTAGATAGAACCCCTAAATGTTTTATTCTAGTACGAAAAATCTGAAAAAATGTTACTCGTGTTTACCAAATTTGGACCGAATCGGACGCAAACAAGAGTTCTGGGGACCATGATCGGTGCTCATTGACCACTGCCACTTTTAGGTTTTACCATAAGATTCACAGCAAAAGCTCTTCTTTCCTATCGAAATTCGCCAATAAATCAGCACCATCCAGGATTGATATTAAGTTCGCTTACCTTCTAACATTTTGAGGACTACGAACGTACGGGTTCGTTTGCCGCCAAACCTCCGTAAAGGACTTCTCCCGTACGGGTACGTTTTGTATGTTTCTGTTCAAAGTACTAATACTAGTAGCGCTATCTGCTATTTTTTAAAGAAGCTGAATGGTTAAACGACAACGAAATGCAAAACGCTGTTGTTCAAAAAAATGCACTACTTCCTTGCAAGCAGTTTAGTTCAGTGCCCATCTATACTGTGTACATATTTATTTTTGAAGATAGGGTATAAAATAAAGTAATAATTGTTAAGTACATTATTAAATTTTGCATGAAAATTAAATTTATTATTATTTTCCCGCAATTTTGCAATAAAAACTCACCCTTGTCCATCCCCTTCTTCAAATACTTTTTTTGTGTATTAAACCTTTGACTAGGGCCTATATACACTAATAAAAAATATCTCTAAATAAGGTAAATAAAAGTGAATAATAGATATAAGATATAGAAAAAAATGGGTCTGCGTCGGACCAGACGGTGGAAGTTATAGGTAGGGGCCTACTTTAGCCATCCAATGGTACAGACAGGTAGACCTAGGCCTACTATTGATTTAATATATTTTGGGAAAAACTAGTCGCAACTTAGAGTAGGTCTACTATTTTGTAGATGATAGCCTATTCTTTTATAAAAACAATAACCAACACCGAAGGCATATGTTAAATTAATATCCCATTTTTTCCTTCTTTGTTACATACGCTTATGAATACTATCGTTGCATCTGTTTGGTTGGTCACAGTTAGTCTGGGGACCATGACCAGTGCTCACTTACTACACCCAACAAGACGAATGAACTCCCGAAGTTTCTGCATATCGTCGTGAATCACCCTGCATATAAAATGTTTAATGACTGCCGAAAACGTGTTCTGGGGACCATGATCAGTGCTCACTTACTACACCCATCAAAATTAAAATTGCAATGTCATCGGTCCTTGATAAGTGTGCAAAGTTTCAAATCAATCCGACTTTTTGAAGGGGGTGAAAATCACGTCGTGTTCTGGGGACCATGATCAGTGCTCACTTACTACACCCAACAAAATTAATATTGCATTGTCATCGGTCCTTGATAAGTGTGCAAAGTTTCAAATCAATCCGACGTTTTGAAGTATAGGAAAGTATACGAATATACGAAGAAAGGAATAAAAAGGCACTTCCGGATTTTACTCCTAAAGCAGCGTCCACACTATGCCGGAGTATGTCCGGCCTAAGCCGGACGGGTTCGTTCGGGCCGGCACGACGTCCACACCGAAAACGAGGCCGCCCGGGTTATATCTACCTATCATTGGCTGGTAGGCGAACCATTTACTAGTGTACGGCTCATCAGCGCCACTCCCTGTTGTTTTCGTTTCATTTTCCTTCTTTTTCTCTCTCCAAAAATGGCTTGTTAAATTTTTCCACTTTCGCTCAATTTCTAATCTTTCTATTCCAAAAGACACAGCGATCTCCATGAGACTGTCGTGTCTTTTGTTTTTTAATTTATAATTTGGATCCGAACTGTCCCATAGATGACGTCGTTCTCTGAATAAGTCAATTAACACCAACACTTGTTCGTCGTTCCACTCCATTAATAAATAATATTTATTATTTAAATAATATTAATAATTAAATAATATTAATAAATTAATATTTAAATAATATTAATTTTTAGAGAACCCAGAGAACGTCTAGTTCGTTCGGAGGCTCAATTGTAACTAAAGCCGCCCGGTGCCGCTCGGCACGTCCCCACTACATATTTTCGTTCGGCTCGGGCCGGCATCCTTTGATCTGTACCTACTTTCTGCGGGTTGGGATCGGCTCGGCTCGGGCCGGCTTTTTAAGCCGCCCGGGGCGTCCACACCAACCCGGCTTAGGCCGCCCGGGTCAGCCCGCTCGGCCTCGCCCGGCATAGTGTGGACGCTGCTTAACGCTTGACGCGGTTTCTCGACCGACACCCCATCCCGATTACAACGGGCGGAAAGAAGTATAACTTCAATAAGTAAAATAAGAAAATTTTAAAAATAACTCGGGCTGTATGCCTAGTTCGGATTTTTAAAACCTGGTACGTAAAAGGTTAACTAGCTTAAATAAGATGGGACTAACTAAAAAGCATGATTAATCTATTCCTTTCCACACGTTGTTGGTTTAAATTTGGCCTATATTCGCTGTCTGACGTGTTAGTTACACCACTTGCGCTTACTGGCACACAGCTGATCATCTACGTCAGCCTAAATGGGAAACATGGGAGTAGATTGAACTGAACGTAACTAGCTACACGTTTTTGGGGTAATGACACTCAATATTTACCCGATATTTCTTTCATTCATTTACTCGTATACGCGAGCGAAGCCGCGCGTACCCCTGCCATAGTTTTGGACAGCGTAACTCTGAACCAGGAAAAGGCTAGCGTCTAACGGATGTACAGCGGATGTGAAGCGATCCTGGTTCAGAGTTACACTCTCCACAACCTAAATTACAAGTTAAATAACATAGACTAAATCCGATATTTTAACCCAGTGTACCTTTTACTTTTCGTGTAGTCTGACCACTAAGATATCCTGTCACACCAGATATCGGTCGGTGTTATCTCACTTTAACAGTTTCCTGCGTTTTAATAAACTAGCATACAATCCTCATTACAAAAGACATTGAAATCAATCTTAATTCTATCCACAGCCAACGGTCGTGTTATGGTCGTGCCATCAACCAATATCTCACATGATCAGGGTAGCGTAGTGGTCGGAGCGTTAGCACGGAAAGCTAAAGGTCTCGGTTTCTATTCCCGTATTGGTCCATCTGTTTCACTTCTTGAATTTTGAAAAGATTAAAGTAGCATACAAGAAAAAACTAGCTTGGCTCGTTTGCCTGCAGTTATATACTTCCAGCCTAACCGATAGCGTTATCAAAATGATATTAATTACTGTACTACAATGCATCAACAAGTCATACACTCAATTTCCTGAACCAACCGTACAACCAATAATGTTGGGGATAAATTATTACACACTGGTGGTGGTGACCAGTGAAAGGAGGTGACACAACCAAACACGGTGCTACCTAGATATTCTGGCTTTCAAATTAGTTTCTAAAGATACAATTTTAAAACCGAAACCTTCGTTAGACGCACCGGGCAATTTTTTGATGAGGTAACGTTTTTATTTGTCGATGATTTCTTCTTCTTCGTTGCTTTACACACGTACTAACACAAATCAAAAATTGAATGTAACAGCTGATCGTTAAAGAAGAAGAAATCGACGAAATAAAATAGGCAGTGGTAAATTTTAAATGCTTAAACTCAATAGCTCCATGGTATGTTACGTCACGCTACCGACGGAATGGACATTGTAATTACTCATATTGTAAGTTGTGTTAAAATAGTGTACTTGGTGATACCTCTAAAATGGACTTTCTCATTTTTTTTAAAGTCTAATTTTGCTAAATTGGTTGCTATGGTAAAAAATAAATGAAAGAAACCTGTGTTGGTTCATCAGTACAAACATAACCAAAAATTGTTTTTTTTTAATTATTATTTGACTAAAGACAATTATGTTTATGTTACTTTTATTTTTTAAATTTCAATTTTAAATGGGACAAGATAAAAATAACGACCAAATTTGAGATTAAACCAATAAAAAAAACTATTTATATTGGTGGCCGTTTTCACTTCTGTTGGAATTCCCACTGCTTTCTTCTTTTTTGTATTTATTTGTTCTGACATTTTGCCACCGCTATAAAAATAATTCGACCACGCATCTGAACCGCTGACGTAAGTTGAGCAACAATCTGGGAAATAGGTAATTCACGACGGTGCTGAATAACTGCAAAATGGTTCGCACGCCATTCCGCATACTGGGAGTATCTTCAATACACAAGGCATTGCGTGCTTCGCACGCCATTCCGCATATTGGGAGTATTTCCAATACACAATGCATTGCGTGCTTCGCACGCCAACCCCTGTATTGTGAGTGTCTTCAATACACAATGCATTGCGTGCTTCGCACGCCAACCCCCGTATTGGGAGTATTTTCAAAATACAATGCATTGCGTGTTTCGCACGCCAACCCCAGTATTGGGAGTATTTTCAATACACAGTGCACGCTTGTAAATGGCGCTAAACTAACCTAACAAATATGTTAAGTAGTATCTTTGGCATTATCATTGTGTTAGTAGGTGATAGCATTAAATTAAGTTAAGAACGTTGGGCATGAAAAATGTCCCCATCCAAGGCGGACTACGAGTCCGCACCTTGTCTAAACGACAGCCGTACTCTTCGTCCGCCCCCGCAAACCAGGTAACCAATATTTATGACCGTCTGAGAACCCGGAATGCCCGCATAACGGAAATCACAACTACCAATTCCACCTAATTTTACTAACCTACCCGCCATGTCAGTGCTGCCAACCTACCCGGTGTTTTATTACATTTTTTATAACACTTTTTCAGACTGACAGGACTGGAGAACAGTTGGCAGCACTGGCTCCCCCACCACAGTGTTTAAAAAACGAGCGAGTAGCCGCCGCGGTCAACCGCGTGACAAAATTGTCAGCGGTCGACCGCGGCGGCTCGCCGCTGCCGCTAGTGCATAAACGAGGCCTTAGCAATTTAAACTTTGTGCATTATCAAAGACTAGGGGAAACCCCCGCGTGCTCCGCACGCCAACCCCGTTGGGACCTTCTACACACATAATCAAGTTATGTTTTCTTTATAACAAAGGTCTAGGATTAATAGTAACCCCAAAACTAAGATGGTAAATAATGTTAAATATTCAAATGAAATTATTTCGTATACTTTATAGCAGCAGTTATAATAAAGGTTAAAAGAACCAGCAAGGCTCAGGTCTACACTTTAATAAAAACCTAGCTAAAAAGTTAGAAATACAAATAATTGGTTCAAAGTTTGAAATCAGCTGTTAATGGAAATATTAGACTAAACAGCTGATTTATCTGTTATTTTATTCAATTGGTTGCTATGGTAATACATTTAAATATACGTGTTGGTTCATCTATC
Organism: Philaenus spumarius; assembly: GCA_018207615.1. NCBI lineage: Eukaryota > Metazoa > Arthropoda > Insecta > Hemiptera > Aphrophoridae > Philaenus > Philaenus spumarius. Next base: position 82,916 of record JAGFPH010002836.1, read on the forward strand.
TAGGCCTAACCTAAAAATTTTTTCCGACTAAATTTACAAAATATTGAAATAAAACATGTGTTTATCAAAATTAATTCTAGTCTATGTTACTCAGGCATAGTGAAGCTTTTTATTAGTAAAACCATTTTATCAATCGGTTCAGTAGTTCCAGAGTACCCACTACATACAGACAAACAAATTTTACCTCTTTATAATATTAGTACAGATAATTTACGGTGATTCCAAGTTTGTCTGTCTAAACGTTTTTAGCCGAACTAATTTCTAAATATTATCTGTCAAAGAAGAACAACGAAGAATTGAAACTGTAGCCTCCTATTTGCCAACTACACAATAATAAACGTGTTGGGTAAACTGTCAAGAGGTGAGTTATTGAAGATCAGTGTTCTCTGAGCCTTGAAATAAAACAAAAATGGAAAATGTAACAAGATTTCATACAACAGTATTTCTCATTCGTTCAACCATCTGGTGTTAAATATATTAAAATGACTTATCGTCACAATAGTCATTGATTTCTTTTTTATCGCACTACAGAAGTTTCGGCTATTCAGCCATTATCAAGTGCTTGCTAGGGTGTTCCCGTCGTCATGAATTAAAAATACATAATACTGAATTCTTAGATTGAGACACATACCTATGAATATAAATCATTTTGAAGACGAATTAATATAATAAAACACATTGCCGACAAAAATGGATACAGCTCGTGTATGGTGTCTGTTGTAAAAAAACTACAAAACCAACACCAAAACAGAACCAAGAAAAACACGATGTGTTAGATTACAACAAATATATTGAACATATTAAAGGAATTATATTTTAAAAACAGGGCTATTCCACTGCATATAAAACGAAAAACAACATGCCTAACACAACACCTTGAATAAAAAGAAAACCAACAACGACAGAATTCGAAACCACAAAATGGGGCAAAATCGGAAAACATGATTTCTTTGTTTTTTTGCCGCCATTTTTAATAGGTTAAAGATATGAATATGCAAATTTCACCGTTGGTTCTTGAAATTCTACATCGAAATGATGTATCACATGACCACCTTCCCATTAAAAAAAAACAAAGTTACATTTAAAATGGCGGATCATTTTTTTGAAATCTTAATAAAATAGTTTTTTTACATAGAGTAGGTTCCTCAATCATATGTACCTGCAACTTTTTTTTATATACGAAATATTAAACCGGTGCCAGACTTTTTCTACACCCTGTATATAAAATATATTATACTACATAAATTATATCAGTGGATTAACTGATATACTCAGTTCGTTAGACAGTTACATTACTTCTGCCCACGATACTGTCCGAATTCAGACAGCAAACAGGCTGATCCGGAAAGATTAAAACTCAATATCACTTCCAAATCCGCGGCTCTAAAAAAAAAGAACGAAATTAATCAAAACGAGCTTAGCACTGTATTTAGATTGTGAATCCCGATACAATGCCGCATTGATTAGTTGTTCCCGTAAAAACACAACATCGAAACAGCTGTTTGCATAATCACTTCCGTCAAGATCGATCGGGCGTTGAATTTCGCCTCCATTCTGCGAGAGAATCGCTTTGAGAACCTGTTCCGATTTTAATCCGGAGGTCGTTATGGAAGCTCGATCTGACTCGAGGATCTGTGAGGGCTTCTGAGGAAGAACTGTATGGTAAAGTGTTTGATTTATAAGTGGTGTTATCTTAAGGCCTTATCATTAGTTTGAATAACCCCAGGTGGTGCTTGTAATCCAGAAGGCACGGTTGGTTTAGAGTATAAACAATCCAAGGTTTGTTTGACTGTAAAGAGTGTCTCAAACTCTAAACAAACGTTTGGTCTTTCGTAGATTTTCACGTGGTCTTCCATTAATTTGAACAAATAAAAATAAATGTAGATCTCTGTTTGGTTTACAATAATTTAAAACAAATAAGGTCAACTTTTATATCGGATTTGAAAGCAGAATATAGAATATAGAAACTAGTGAATATAGAAACTACCACACTTCATAATATTATTAACGCCTTGCAAACTTTTACACACGTCACCCAACATTTCAAAATTTGAGTTCGACACATCACAACTCATTTAAATTTCTTTGATCCATAAACAAAATAAATGCTTCTAATGTAATTCGATCACGAAGTTGAACCACTGACGTGAGTTGAGCGAATGTTCATAATTAAGTTTATATGTTTTAAGGTTTCAACCAACTATATGGGAAATTGGTCTACTCACGAAGGCGCTGAATAGCTGCCTCCGTGTACGAAATATATTAGTAGAACTCGCCTTGCGAGTTTGCACACTCGACCTTGTGACTTTGTAATATGGACTGCTTCGGTTATCGAATTAACATCCCGGCCATCGGATTAGAGAAGCTAGCAACTTGGATTTGAACTGGGTACATTTTGACCAGACGGGCTCTAAGGAAGTAAAAAATTTAAATAATCTCCTGTATTTATAATAATAGATCAAACCCATAAAAATTTCATTATAGCATAAACATCTCAAAAATTCCTATTGTTGGATTTTTTGGCTCCTCCGGGCATACAATTTTTAATGACTCCCCTAAACTTGTTCTGGGGACCATGATTGGAGCTCAATGACCACTCCCGGCGTTAGATCTCTTCATAAGAGCCATTGCAATAACTCATCTTTCCTATAGAAATTCGCTAATAACACAATGTTAATTGAAAAACAAATTATTTGTTTGTTGAATCATGTTAGCTGGTACATGGCAATTATATGTGAAAGAAAATATTGGCCAAACGTTACAAGTGGATGAGGCTTAAACGTCCAATGATAGTTGTCTTCTTTTTTCAGATTTGCTAAGTTTGGCAATTTCAACCAGCAAAAATTCGACCACGCAGCTGAACCGCTGACGTGAGATGAGCAAATTTCCAAAATTAAGTTTATAGGCCTATGTTTTAGGGTTTCAATCAAAAATTGGGGAAATAGGTCTACTCACGACGGTGCTGAATAGCTGCCTATTTGTACGAAATATATTAGTAGAATTTGTTTGCGACTCACGCGAATCACGCGCTCCTTCGTTCGTAGTGGAAATTCTCGCTTTGCCGCCCAAGGTAAAATCCACCACGTGGCTTTGAACAGAGTACTTTTATGGTATTTTACGTTTTGATCGTTTTTGGGGGAACCAAGCGAGCTAAAAGGTCGTGTAAAAAACAAAATGTGCAGAATAACAGCCTGCATTGATATTTTTAGAAGAAACTCTAAAAAAATATAATTCTCGTAGGAAAAATCTCAAAAAAATAGTTACTTCTGATAAAAATCGTACTTCTGGTTGTTGGATTTTTTTTGCTAACGAACTCGTCCGAGACAACCAACATGTGTTCCAAATTTGGACCAAATCGATCTTTAAAGACCGCTAGAGTGCGAACACATATATACATATATATATATGATTTTTAATGACACCCCAAAACGTGTTCTGGGGACCATGATCGGTGCTCATTTGCTACTCCCGACCTTAGGTCTTACCATAAGGGTCACTGCAATAGCTCATTTTTCCTATGTAAATTCGCTAAGAAGAAACAATCGAACAACGTGATAAAGTTATTGAAGCCTATTATGAAAATGAGCGTTCAAACAAAAGTGCACTTCGCGATTATTTTCGGAATGCAATTGGAGAAATTGTTGTAAAGTTCAAACAAACTGGCCTGTGGCAGATGTGAAAACACCATTGCGTCCTCGAGTACGCAGTTCAGTCGAAAACATTGGTTAAGTGCGTGATAGTGTGGCACCTTGTATTGATTCGTCAACGCGCGCAGGAATCGAATGTCTTCGCGACCTCGTAACATCGAATTTTGAGGAAAGTTTTGGATGTACTGGCTTACAAAATTCAATTAACGCAAAAACGTAGCCATTTGAAGCGGCGCCGTACGTTCGCCGATAGGTTTACGAGCAAAGATAAATCAATTAAGATTTTCACAAAAATCATCTTCAGTAATGCAGCCCATTTTCATCTCGGTGGCTTCGTTAATAAGCAGAACTGTTGCATTTGGGCTGTAGCAAATCCAAGAGATGATTGTTGAAAATCCGATGCATCCACAAGAGGTCACTGACTTATCAACGATCCGTCTTTATTGAAACTCCCATCACAATTTGTTTTACACTTAATAGCGCATCTGTTGCAATTTCACTAAGCAACTACACTGTGTCCACATCTTGTCACAGGTTAAAGCACAGTTGAATGCAGTAATTTCAGTAAACTGCTGTTAAAAGAACTGTTTTTCCTCGCAAACGATAAGCCTTATCATTTGTAATAATTGTAACGTGGCAACAGCCCGCAACCCGAAGAGTCTCATGCGCCTTGACTTTCTCTTTCCAACCGAGTCGTAAATATCCACTCTGACGTTTACAATCGAGACCCCAGACTGTTGGGGTCATCGAGTCCACAACACGCTAATAAATGTGGCATTGTGTTCAACTCTGGTTTGTTCCAGTTATTGGACATTCCAGCGCACACATCATCTACTTTATTATTGTATATTTTACTGAGAAATTAATATATAACGGACAATTATATTATTTCTGCGTCTTCCACCTATAGTTTGGACCCAGACAGAAATTATTGTAGTCTTTATCTCTCATTCAATCCCAAACACAGTGACAACTTATAGAACTTGGATATAAAAGACATAACTTTTTCTTACAAATATGAATCCACTAGAGTTTTCAGTTAAGTATATGTAAGGTACCTAACCTTTCATAGTTATTCTTTTTCAAAATATATATGAAGCTGCAATGTCCACCTATATTTTGGACCGAGACACAATTGTATTATGCTTACTTTCTAATCTCTCATTTCCTTCCAAACACAGTGATAATTTTAGTCTAGGATATAAATTTTGTTTAAATAATAATAACAACACACTAATTCTCACACACATACGTTTAATGATCAAACGCGTTTCAACGACAAAGTCGTTATCCTCAGTGATACATGAGCTACAACTAAAAACTTATAACTAGTTTCATAAGTTAAGTTTTTAGTTGTAGCTCGTGTATTACTGAGGATGACGACCTTGTCGTTGAAACGCGTTTGTTCATTAAACGTATGTGTGCGAGAATTAGTATATTGTTATTATTATTTTAAAACAATTCCTTCTCACTCGACAAACTCAAAGTTTATTAATAGGATATAAAAAGACATGACTTTCATACAAATTTGAAAAGTTCCCACTACCGTTTTTCTGTAAATTATACGTGAGTACTTCCACGGTTTTTCAAAATTTGAAACTGCAATGGAATATAGGGGAATTTCGCAAATAAAGAGGAGAATAACTTTTGATCAAAATTTCCGGGGATATCTAAAGAATTTCATATCACAAAACTCTGAAATTGTTTTTGATATCCTTTCAAAAAGTCCTTTCAAACTGCAGCCCATTGGAAATGAACGTTAAATATTTATTCTGGGTACACAAAACTATAGCCCGCCACTGTATGAAAACAACCCCAGTTTGAACTATGGAATTCTTCTTTGGGGAAACTCATCAGTTCAGAATATGAAAAAATGGTTTGTCTTGGGGAAAAGAGCCATAAGGCTTATTGCGGGGCTAAATAAAAGACAGAGTTGTAAAAACTATTTCAAGAAATTCGGACTACTTACACTTCCGTGTGGTCCACACTTAAAGTGTTGCTTTTTTTAAATTCAAGTGTGACCATGTCCAAAATATGGACACAGCTGTAGCACCAGCCAAGCACATGCATTTCCCTCACAAGTTGGTGCAAAGTTCATGAATGAGCTTTCTAAAAGCATTCAAATTCACCAAACCACAGGATTTTTAAAAACAATCGTAGACAATTTCTATTGTCTGGATCCTTTGACTCGGTGGATGGAGTTTGTGCATCACATGATACTATTTTGTGATAGATGTGATCTCTTCTTTTTGTAATGTGTTTTATTATATTACTTTCTAACTATACTATATTATAGAGAAAGTATAGTGATCGCAAAAAAAATCGATGTTGAGAATTTTGTGGAAATATCGGTTTTGTGACCCACTGAGTCCAAAAAAGTGGTTTTTACAAAATGTATGTCTGTATGTAGACAAAGCTAGAGAGAAAACTATTCGATCGATTTCAAACAAACTTTCACCAGACATGTCAATTAGGCCTGTATAGATGCAAGAAAAAAGGTTTTGAACAATTTTGAAAAACAACTCACTTTTTGGTCAAAAAACCCACAAAAATCTATTATTATTTTTTTATAAAAAAATGGCTCTAACGATTTTGATAAAATTTTGCTTATTTGTAGTCCTTAATTTACCCTACCATATTCCAAAAACCGCCTCTTTCTAAAAATTCTCTTTTAGCTAATAATAATAATAACTGATTTTTGGGGTTATTTTGCCGAAAAGGGTGTTGTTTTTTTAAATTTTCAAAACCTTTGTTCGTGCATCTATACAGGCCTAATTGACATGTTGTGCAAATTTGTTCGAAATCGATAGAATAGTTTTCTCTCTAGCTAATAATAATAATATTGATTAGTTAATCTCCTACTTTAATATCACCTCTCCTACCTACAATTATGAAGTCACAGTGAATCTGTTTTATAATTTAAATATGTTTGTGAGAAAGTATGTGCCAGTTCCTAGTACCGTTTATTATTATTACCTTATTCTTACAGATTATTTATTTAAAAAATGTTGTGTACTTTTGTTAAATATTGTATATTTTTATCTATTTTTTTAACTGCTTGTTGTTTAATTATAGTAATAGCAAAACGGGAGTGCCGATGGAGGCCAGGTCAAGTCCCCTCGCTTGGCCTCGAACTACCTGGCCTCCATCGGCACTCCCGTTTTGCTATTACAATAGTTTTTGTGAATATTGCTCAAATATGCTATAATATGACTTGATTTAGACAAATATTTTTTTGTCAAAAAACCCCATATCCAATAAATAAATGTGTCCGCATAGTTTCAACTGTTACGAGATATCAGTGTAACCAACTGTCCGGTATACGTAGAAAAGTGTCACTCGAAGTAGCCTGTACGTAGTATTGTTACAAATTTTGTCGCAACACTTTTTAGCGCGATTATTTTCTCGAGAGATAAAAACACAACAGCCAGCAGTACAGCGCTCTATCCACTGCCTTGAGGCTAATATTTGAACTAATGATAACACTCCGAGATAACAAGTTAATAAAATCTACAAATTTATCGTACAATGCCACCTCAGTAGCCTTCGCACACAATAAACATTTACCGCATGCTATCAAAACTATGTTCTTTTACAGGTACAAAGGGAGATTCATTAAGAAACTGTGACCCTTTAGTAAATACCCGAGTGAATACGTGGAATTCAGTAAGGGAAGTCAGCTTGTATCTTTACAACGTATCTTTTCAATGGCACGCACGTAAATAAACACGATTGCCGGACTCCGCTATTCCTACAATTAGGTTGGCAACACTACTCTATCTCCTAAAAAAAATACATTCGATTGAATCACCAATCCCTGAGAGCTAATCCTAAAAACAATCGTCTACTGCAAACATATCAGCTGAGGGTGGTAAAGTAAACGCTAAACAGTACATACCCTTAGTTAACAATTCAAAAACAAACCTTTAATTTGAAAGAGTTTTTCCTCGAATTTTAAAATTTTCTAAACAACAATTTTTGACCAAAGTAACCGCTTGGCAACGTGCGAATATGTTGCAAGAGTGCGCAAACTAATAGAATGAGAAACAAATTTCCAGCGGAGCGAGAATAGGTCCTCGAGCCCCACAAGAATATTGCTTGTTTAAACCCGCACTTTTTACTAATTAGCAGTCTTATTAGCGAATTTCCATAAGAAAAATGAGCTATTGCAGTACCCCCCCCTCGGTCGGGAGTAGCAAATGAGCACCGATCATGGTCCCCAGAACACGTTTTAGGGTGTCATTAAAAATCATATATAATACCATATATATATTACCATATGATATCATATATCATACCATCATCATATACCGGGTGAGTTTTAAATGTCCCCCCCCCCTAATTTTTTCCGCATTTCTTAAGATATAGACTCCCAACCACCGCCGAACATCATTGATTAGTTTATACTTTCTTTTGATGAGGTTCACATTTTTGGCCGCCATCTTGGATCCGCCATATTGGAATGAACTTTTATTTTTTAAATGTAAAGGTAAGGTTGTGACCCATCATTTTAAACTATTTTTTTCCGTAGAACACGATACCGCAATCGGTTTTTAATTATCTGCTTTCGTTCTCGAGATATTAGCAATTTTGTAAAAAATAGAAAATTTTCAAAAATACCTTTTTTTATTCAATTTTTTAAAAAATATCGACCCTTTATCATCAGATATCACAGTATGGTAGTAGCTTATAGATTTTTATTAAGTTATAAATTTTTACTGTCATATTCAGTCAATTTGTTTGATTTCAGTGTATTATTTACAACTGAAAAAACACAGTAAAAATGTATAACTTAATAAAATTCTATAAGCTACTACCAAACTGTGATATCTGATGATAAAGGGTCGATATTTTTTTAAAAAATTAATAAAAATATTGATTTTTGAAAATTTTATATTTTTTACAAAATTGTTAATATCTCGAGAACGAAAGCAGATAATTAAAAAAAGATTGCGGTATCGTGTTCTACGGAAAAAAATAGTCTGAAATGATGGGTCACAACCTTACCTTTGCATTTAAAAAATAAAAGTTCATTCCAATATGGCGGATCCAAGATGGCGGCCAAAAATGTGAACCTCATCAAAAGAAAGTATAAACTAATCAATGATGTTCGGCTGTGGTTGGGAGTCGATATCTTAAGAAATACGAGAAAAATTAGGGGGGGGGGACATTTAAAACTCACCCTGTATATATGATATCATACACATATGTATATTATGTGTGCGCACTCTAGCGGCCGCATTTTAAGTCCAATTCGATTCAAATTTGGTACACATGTTGGTTGTCTCACGCCGCTCAGACGACTTCGTTAGCCAAAAAAATCCAACAACCGTAAGCACGTGTTTTTGACCGGAAGCAACTATTTTTTGAGATTTTTCCTACGAGAATAAACGTGTTTTAGAGTTTTTTCTACAAATATTAATGCAGGATGTTATTTTGCGCATTTTGTTTTTTTACGCGACCTTATGGCTCGCTTGGTTCCCCCAAAATCGATCAAAACGTAAAATACCATAGAAGTACCCGGTTCAAAGCCACGTGGTGGATCCCACCGAGGGGTTGGCGTGCGAAGCACGCTATGCATCGTGTATTGAAGATACTCCCAATACGGGGGTTGGCGTGCGAAGCACGCAATGCTTTGTGTATTGAAGATACTCCCAATACGGGGGTTGGCGTGCGAAGCACGCAATGCTTTGCATGTTGAATATACTCCAAATACGGGGGTTGGCGTGCGAAGCACGCAATGCTTTGTGTATTGGAGATACTCCCAATACGGGGATTGGCGTGCGAAGCACGCAATGCTTTGTGTGTTGAATACACTCCC
>JAGFPH010002836.1:92393-104183 GCA_018207615.1 Philaenus spumarius
GGCGTGCGAAGCACGCAATGCTTTGTGTGTTGAATATACTCCCAATATGGGGGTTGGCGTGCGAAGCACGCAATGCTTTGTGTATTGACGATACTCGCAATATGCGGAATTGCGTGCAAACCATTTTGCAGCTATTCAGCACCGTCGTGAAAATAGACCTTTTTCCCAAATTGTTGGTTGAAACCCTAAAACATAGGCCTATAAACTTAATTTTGGAAATTTGCTCGAATTATTTTTTATTTCCGTCATGCGCACATGAACTATAAACTTGAAGAAAGCTCCAATGTATATATATTTATAGTAACAAAACTCCTTCACTTTAATAAAAAATTGAAAATGTACCATTTTTGTCATCTACGAATTATAGTTTAGATGTTCATGAAAGATTTCCTGCAGATTACAAAATATTATCTTCAAAATTCGATGCAAGTTAGGTTATATTGAAGAGGGCCTTATTGTATGGGACTATTTCGTTCCGATGATGCACACCCCAGGAGTGGAAAATATTTCCGAGTCGACTGCAGATCTCCAAGCGGCTGAGCTGTACACTACTAGCATTGAGTTTGTGTGCGTTTCATTCTTCCGCTAGCAAATATAGGGCAGCTTCGTACAGACGTAACCCTAACTATACGTAAACTTACTGAAATGTGCATGCGTGACAATGTATATTAGTATGTTTCTCTCACAAAGTCAAAATTACCGGATATGTTATTTTTCTATTATTCCTCCGCGAGCAACAAGTTGATGTGATAACAACCAGAGTGCAGGCTAAACACTACTGTCCGTTCACAGTTTAGTTGATGGCACGGGCAGGCATTGTCCATGCTATTGAAACGGAGATCTTACTCTACTAGCCCGCATGAAAACATCAACCTTATAAAACTGATTTAAACTAGTTATTAGGATGCTTCATAATAGGGTTTACTTAAACATGAGGTACGTTATTGAAATAAAGAAATTTGGATCTTGAATTAAACACTGAGATAAGGATATTCATAATTCAATGTGGTAGTGAATAGTAGCCGATGTAGTTAGGTCAGGTAGTAGTGCGGCAAGCCTCCATAAGGCCCATGCTATCAACTAAACTGTGAACGGATAATAGAGTAGGAACACAATTCGCGTACATGCTTATACAATAAAGCAGATTTTATCGTCATAAATTAACCAAATTGATTGAAATTACATTTATTTTAAACCTAATTAAATTTCGAATGTGGAGAACCTTTTACTTTTTTTCTTCTTTTTTTTTGTGTTTAACGTCTTGCTGTTTTGCACTTAAGGCTAATGAAGACGGGATCTACAGTTTTACGTGGAATCCGAACCACAGCCAATGATGTCTGTTAAGAAACCATTTAGAAAATTATTCGGGGTCAATGGGAATTGAACTCGGAACTTTTCCATTGATGGTTGCCATGACGATTGATAAAGCTTTGACGCCTTAACAACCACGGCCATCGTGGCGGAGAACCTTTTACATTTTTTGTATTTGCACTATTGCAGTTGAAGCTAATTAAATTATATCCTCATTTGGACTATCCTAACGACACATTCGGAATATTTTTCTGGGTCATTATTACTCCGGTAATCTTGTTACGTATTTAACATTACTATTAGACTTGGAATTCAAGATGGTTGCTGGGTATGCCGAGCCTTAACTAATAGAACACTTTTACATCGCTCAATAGGATTCGAACCCACGTGGCCGCGACGTTCCAGGCCACAGAGAAAATAGATGTTTTCCAAACCGCAATGTATCGCCGCAAGGTAATAAATTTACCAGTTCATAAATGGCTTTTGTAAGGCTCTTGAAAGTTATGTATCTTTAGGTTTCCGTAAAGGCCTAGTGCTTCCTCAATGTACTGCGATTTTACAGGAGAGCCTTCACTACGCTCAAATGCGGAACAAAAAAAATATACCTGGCGTCGCTGTGTTAGGGACTAAAATGGGGCAAAGTGAAGAAATAAGGGCAAAGAGAGCGATGCATAAAATCAACTAGTTGTAGAACCTGAGAAGTTTCATTTCTATAGGTCGTGCCACCCTAACTTGAGGCAGCCCAAACCAATGAATACTTAACATTATAAGAAACGAAACCTTATGCACTAAAAGGGAACACTAGTTGGTAGTTTACCGAGATTTCATCCGAGCGCCACCAGTCTTTTTGCAGGCTGCTGATCGGCGAATATATCTGTCTCTCTCGCCAACACACACAAAAACCTTTCTCTTTCATCCCCAACCAGCCAACCCCAACGTTCCAAAGTCCAAATTGGGGAGAAATGTACAGTCCGAGTATGGGGAAAAAGTACAGTCCACCGCGTTGACACTAGCGAAACCTGTTGGATTTTCGGTGAAGTAGGCTTTCTCGGTGACTCAAAAGCGTCGCCCTAAAAAGCACTACGGTTTCGCTTCTTATAAGTGGTAAGTGTCTGCTCCAGTAAACGAGAAATCAACAGGAAACGCACTTCCGGTATCACTGTATCCCTATCTAACCAGTGCAATTTCTTGCATCTGAACGCTTTGACATTGCCTCATTTCATACCATTTTATAAGTCTATCTTTTGTAATTGAGTGTTGAAAAAAAAACTGAATATTCTTTATAAAATTTCGGATCCTACTTGCAAATTATTTTTCATTATTAATTTTTTATTGTGTTAGGAAAAAAATTCAAACTTTGTTCTTACAGAAGGTCAGTTACTTGACAAATGAAAGAAATTTTTAAAAATGTAAATTGCAAGAAGGATGCGTATTGTGACTGTGCTTAAAATGAGACCTTGCAAACAATTTTATGATAAAAAGTAAACGAAATAAATGGTATGAAATTTAACATTGCTCTTATGGGATAAAAATCCATTTTATTTTTACTGGAGCAGACCCCCATTCATTGCCCAAACTGACCTGGAGGGTTTATTGCCACCCGTCCACAACCGATCCATTTACAATCCTATTAGCTACGCTTCCGAGAACGCCCTAGTTCAATATTTTAAAAAAACTAATTGTAATGCGATATACTGCTTCACAATTTCGTATCGAGAACAACGATGTAACAAACATTTCTGTTTTTGTCCCATTTCAATCGGACATCTTTTACGGTTTTAATAAAATTATAACTAGCAGGAGCCTCACACACTTTTTTGTTTTTGTTATTCTTGTAAAAGTGACATCGCTTCCCACGTGTACGTATTATATTAGTAGAATTTGTTTGCCCGACAGCCTCCAGGCCTGGCTTACGCCCACCTTCGTTTTACTCGTAGCGGAAAAACTTGCTTTGCGCATTTCTATCCCGGCTTTCGGACTCGGATCCCAAGTGGATTTAAACCGAGTACTTTTATGGTATTTTACATTTTGATCGATTTTGGGAGAACCTGCCGGGCTATAAAGTCATGCAAAAAAAAAAAAATGCGCTGAATAATCTTCTATATTTATTTGTTTAGATAAAACCCCGAAAAGTCTCATTCAAGAAATTTACTTCCCGTTAAAAAAAAAGTGCTTTATGATGTTGGAAATTGGTCTTCTCGCGAAGGCGTTGAAAAGCTGTCCGAGTGTACGAAATATATTAGCAGAATTTATCATCCTCCAGCCCCGTCTCACGCGCTGCTTCGTTCCGCTCGCAGTCTAAACACTCGCTTTGCGAGTTTGCACCTCGTCCTTGCACCGTTGAATTATGGACTGCTTCGCTTCGCTCGCAGTGAACAAACTCGCTGTTTATTATAATTTTGTGGTATTTTACGTATTGATCGATTTTGGGGGAACCAAGCGGACTATGAGGTCGTGTAAAAAAACCAAATGTGTAGAATAATGTCCTATATATTTTTGTTTAGATAAAACTCCAAAAAAAGTTTCATTCCAGTTCGAAAAATCTAAGAAAAAACAATTACTCCAGTCAAAAAACGTGCTATCGGTTGTTGGACTTTTTTGGTTAAAGAACTCGTCCGAGAGACTTAGAACATCAACGTGCGTACCAAATTTTGACCAAAGTGCGAACACCACATATATACCTCTGTAGTTTAGAAAATATATGGCCCAAATTTCAACAGACTATTCTATAGGTGAAAATAATAAAAAAAGGTTTCAGTTAACAGGTCCGGAAATGCTTGGTTTTCGAATTATCCGCCATTTTGTTTTTGTACTCACTTAATATCTTTGTAAATAGAAAATATATCAACCTCAAAACTGGATAGTGACACCCAAACACATGTTCTGGGGAATCCGGTGCTCATTGAATTTCCCGAACTTAGTTCTCCTCATCAGAGTCACTGGTATGAAAATTCGCTAACAAGTGCACTACCTTAATTAACAAAACTATCACGTCCGCTTTCTTTAGGCGTTAAAGAAGACGACGAAAACCAAAACATCTAAAAGTATAAAAGTCCACTCACAGATTTTAACCTATAAAAGTGCTAGGCTCATCAAACTAACAGGTTAAGCCGACAGGTGTTTGGCTGATGTAATTTCATTACAAGTTGAACGGCAACAACCAATCAAGCTGACTATATCGGAATCCAGAATCTAAATGCAATTAAACCATAATTTGATTCACTTGGTTCTTTTCTGCAAAACCTGTTGGAGTTTGTGTTTAGTTTTTAATATGCACACACGAACCCGTCTGACGGCTCGGGGTTAATTTCCGATAACGCTCGTCAAAAGTTGAATGATTTCTTTCGTTCACAAATAAGACAGGCTAGATGGGTTTGTGCTTACGTTATTAAAAGGAAAATACTCAGGCAGATGATTTTAAACTCTATTAATGTACATCTAAAGACTTGGAATGGTATGCGAATAATAATAACTGTACCTATGTGTTCATAATTTGTTTATTAGCGAATTTCCTTAGGAAAAATTAGCAATTGCAGTGACCCTTATGGTAAGACCTAAGGTCAATGAGCACCGATCATGATCCCCAGAATCCCTTTTTGGGATGTCATTAAAAATGTTTTATATATAGGCCTATGCATAAATGTGTTCGTACTCTAGCGGCCGTATATAAAGTCCGATTTGGTCCAAATTTGGTACACACTTTGGTTGCCTACGACGCTCGGACAAGTTCGTTAACCAAAAAAATCCAACAACTAGAAGCACGTTTTTTGACCGAAAGTAACTATTTTTTTAGATTTTTCGTACAAGAATGAAATTTTTTTAGAATTTTATCTGACAAAATTAATATAGGATATTAATCTGCACATTTTGTTTTTTACACGACCTTATAGCTCGCTTGCTTTTCCTAAATCTATCGAAAAGTAAAATACCATAAAAGTATCTGGTTCAAATCCACGTGGTGGATTTTTATCGTGGGGACTTCTTCTAATCCGAGGTCAACGGCCGAGCGAAGCGAAGCTCATAACCCGAGGCAGCAATGTCGAGGTGCAAACTTGTAAAGCGAGTTTTTCCGCTGCGAGTGGGACGAAGGAGGCTTAAGTGCAAACAAATTCTACTAATATATTTCGCACACATAGGCAGCTGTTCAACGCCGTTGTGAGTAGACCAATTTCCCAAATTTTTGGTTTAAACCCCAAAACATGATATATAAACTTAATTTTGGAAATTCGCTCAACTCACGTCAGCGGTTCAGCGCCGAGCGGGCTACCTGGCATAATCTGACAGTTTTGACAGCCGAATTGGAATTCACAAAAGCAACGAACCGTGGTAATGGCGTGTGCCCAACTGAGCATAGTAGATGATCAGCACTGGAATGACGCAAAATTTCATTGCAGACATGATACGCCGCGAATTCTAGAGTGACATAATGAATTTTATGTAATTTTATCTCGTACTTTTGAGATGCTCGCTGTTAATCTTGAATGACTATGTAGAAAATTTTTGCAAACATTTCATTGCAGACATTACCTAACCTATCCTAACCTAATACTCCTCGAATGCTAAAGTAACATTGTATTTTTAGTTTAATGAAAATATGACAAATATTTACTCCTTCACCGATTAAACTCATTGAGCCCGGCGTTGAAGATATTAACCCTAGTCACTTCTGCATCACTGAGCAGACCCTTTGATAATTTATGGCCTCGGCGCTGTGGAGACTAACTTGCCCTCGGCGCTGTGGAGACGCCACCGCCCTCCATCACCCTTCCATGAAGAAGATTTCGGTTTGGAGCTGCAGGTGGTTGGTTTCTTAGAAATAGGTGTCAAAACATCGCACCAATGGACTTCTTATAAGAAGTGGTTGAAGCGTTGAAGCAGCTGGGAAAAGTGGCCGAGACTGACCAGAATGTTCTAGAATGTACCAGAATGTTTTGCAAAATTTGCCGTTTTTTAGTAATTTTTGTTGTTGACAGCTGCTCAATAACGTAACGTATGTCTGTAAAATGATAGTTACTTTAAGGGTCGGCTCTAGCTGTCGGCCAGTTGGCTGACACTCCATAAGACCATGGTTAAATTAAAATCCAAATTTTTCCTTTATTTTTGATCGGAAAATTATAAACGATATGTCATTTTAAAGCTATGGTCAATATGCATGCAAATGGCTTTTTAAAAATTAAGAAAAATATTTTGTTTAATATTTATTAACAATTTAAAACATAGATTTTTAACATTTTTTTATGTTGTCACTATTAATTATAGCGAAAAACTACCAAGCCATTCGCCTGAAGAATTTCGTCCCCAAGATTTTGGTATTTTTTTTTAAACGCTATTTGAACAATTGCGGGTTTTAAATGGATTTAGGCTGAGCAGTGTCCGTGTAACCTACCGACGCTGTAGGGTGATTTTAAATATTTTTTACGTTGTAACTATTAATTATAGCGAAAAATTACCAAGCCATTCGGATGAAGAATTTTGTCCCCAAGAGTTTGGTATTTAAAAAAAAACGCTATTTGAATAATTGCGGGTTTTAAATGGATTTAGGATGAGCAATGCCCGCGTAACCTACCGCCGCTATAGGGAGTCGCAGGTTGCTTTCTGTTTTACTAGAGCCGACCCTTAAACGACCGTGCGCTACACTATTTTCTAACTCACGTACGGACGTATGTACGTAGCCTACACCTGCTTTTGTACGAATGATTATATCGTGCGCGCGTTTCTAAAACACACACCCATATTCCACCCTTCAACTAAACATTATTGTGAACTGAATATTCCCCGAAGTCGTCCTTGTAAATCCTTCATTTCCGTTTGATTTCGTCAGAAGATTTGAATAATTTTACATGACGCCGTTGTTATGGAAATGGGCGTGTATAGTGTAGAAGGGAATGGCAATACTATTGGAAAATCTTATTTCGACACTTCATGAAGTAATGTACGGGGGTGATCTTTTAACCACAATTTTAGACACAGCTGAACAACGGAAAATCTAAAATTAACAACACAATTCACCACGATTTCGGTTCCAAGACAGAAATAACAACAATAGAAAACTTCTCACCCAAAAAAATGTCTTACACACCGTATCTACGCGATAAGCCTATCTGTACAACACACCTGGATTCCTTACCTGTCGAAATAAAAACAAGATTGTAATAAAAATATCAGTTGGGCCTGATTAGTGTTATCTTTGGACACTTATCCGTGTCCAATTCGTGTATATTTTAAAATCAAACTACTGGCCGTTCATTGAAAAAAAACTATGAACTTTATTTATTAGCGAATTTCCTTAGGAAAGATTAGCTATTGCAGTGACTCTTATGGTGAGACCTAAGGACGGAAGTAGTAAATGAGCACTGATCATGGTCCCCAGAAAACATTATATACAGGGTGTCCAGCTTCGACTATCCGAAACTTTACGGTTATTTGTCAGCTAAAAACAAGCAAATAATGCAATGTAATAATGCATGTGTCTTATTTCGATCTGTTTTATGTCTGTCCGTCCGTCTGTATGTAATTTTTACAAATACCTTAACATCTCAGACATGGTTTAAGATATAATCCTGAAACTGGGTATCATGATACTGGGTTTTTTCTAAGTATGGTGTATATTATTTTAAAAAATTGTTTTCCTGCAACAATACGTTTCAAAATGGTGGCAGTTATAAATGTTTAAGGTTAAATATCGAGAAAACGATAAATTTTACAAAACATTTAAAGTGACCTAATTTTTAGACTACTTTAAGAACAATCCAACGATATATCATTTTTAATAATTGAGTCATAAATAACGGAGATAACTCAAATATAGTGGTCGAATGTACGGCTATCCGGGTGCTAAATATCAATGAAATAGTAACAAAAAGCCTTACATTCGACCACTAAATTTGAGTTGTATCCGTTATTTACCAATCAATTATTAAAAACGATACATCGTTCGACTGGTCTTAAAATAGTCTAAAAATGTTGTTACTTATAGTTTTCTACACTGGTTCTCAATCTTACAGACTCTGTGCCCCCTTTTGAACACTGATTTACGGTCCCGCCCCCCCCCCCCCCCGTACCCTCACCATAGCCTATGTGATTAAAAAAAGTAGTACAATGGGAATTTGAAACTGAATCTGGTTAGTATAGCTGAAGCTGCTTATTAAATCAAAATATATTATATACTAGCTGGCCCGACCCGGCTTTGCACGGATAGACAAATTAACCTGATACTAATAATTAGGCCAAGTGTTTTAGTGCATTGTAAAAAAAAAAAAAAGTTCATTGTAGGCCTAACCTAAAATTATATTCAGTTTTTGATCCAAATCAGTTGTTGATCAAAATCAGCTGTTTTAAGCTTTTCATACGAACAGCTGTTTTTTGTGCCCCTGATAAAATCAAAAGAAATATTTCTTCTTCTTCCTTAAGATTGACCTTCCATAAGATTAACATTGAAACTTTGAGGGCCACTGGGGCGTAGCCTTAATGTCCTAGGACTTTGGTAAATGGCCTAAAACCTTCCCAGGGTTAACCTGTGTTACTATGCAAAATTTCAAAGCAATCGGATGGACGGTTTGGTAACGCATAAAGGACAAACATACAGACAAACGTACAAACAGACATACATTGAATTTTCTATATATAGATAATTTCACACACAAAATTTAATATTACTGCACATAACTTTATTTTTAACATATTATTATCAAAACATATGAAATCAAAGAACTAAATACAAATTTATTTGGGGTAATCTAGGATGCCAGTCATTTTCACAATATTAATGGGCTGGCACAAAATTGAATAAATTATAATTTTACTTTTTTATTTTAATTTTTTTTAATACACTCACGCCTCCCTTGAAAATCTTCTACGCCCCCCAGGTTGAGAACCCACGTCTAGATATTTAACATTAAAAATACTGCTGCCATTTTGAAACGGATTGTTGCAGGAAAACACAAATGCTTTAAGTAAACTATACCCTGTATAGGTGAATATTCATACCCAGTTTTAGGATAACCGTTTCTGAGATATTAAGGTATTTGTAAAAATCACATACAGACGGACAGACAGAAAACAGATCGAGATAGGACCCATGTTTTATTCTATTATTTGTTTGTTTTTAGCTAACAAATAACCCCGAAAAGTTTCGGACAGTTTTTCGGACAATTTTTCGTACTTAAAACTTTTTTGGGGGCTTATACTGGTCCCTGTATCAAAACGTAAAATACCATCGGTCCACCGGGATTGCGCCGAAGGGTCCAGGTAAAATACTGGGATTGCGCCGCCACCGAAATCTACGCCCCCAAAACGCACCGGGATTGCGCCGCTGCGGCTTTTCCTTTGTAATTATATTTCTGAGAAACTGCCCCATTCATATGTTATGCCATTTATGTACCATGCTTAAAAAATGTACTCCAAAAATTCAAGGTGTGATTCTACACATGAAATCAAGCAAAAGTAATACCACTCAACAAACAAGGTTAGGTTATTCGCTAACAATAGCTTACCTTATTCAACTTGTTACGATTCTTTCGCCGTATACCTACAGCAATAATTTATTTCCGATATACCCTTCATCCTTCAAACGGACTAGTGGATGTTTACCTCACCCTTAACACGTTCACAGCTACGCAAATTTCGTATTTCCTATGCTAGGGCAGACCTCTTATTTTTTATATTTATGCCTAAATGAGTAGAAATTAGTTTATTTTTTATTTTTAAATCTTTCTACGTAATGATCACTGATATTTTAAAGCGGACGCACATAGGCTTAAAATTGGCGTGCGAAGCACGCAATGTTCTGTGTATTGAAAATACTACCAATACGGGGGTTGGCGTGCGAAGCACGCAATGCACTGTGCCTTGAAAATACTCCCAATTACGGGGGTTGGCATGCAATGCACTGTGCGTCGGCCGCTTCTCATAGTGTTCAGTGTCAAGCTCACGTGTGCGTCCTTAGCAGTGAACGTGTTAAACAGAGATGTACCGGGTACTGATGTTTTTAGTCAGGTTAGTAGCGGTTTGCTCAAGTGCCACCATTCGCGCCGGTATCTGTAACAGTGAATCGAATCTCTTACGCCTAAGATATGCCAAAGGTGGCCCAATTAAACTAAACTCTGTGTGACACACATTCAGAAACCATTGATCATAAAATAATATCTTTAGTACCGACAGATAAAAATACTATTCTAACGACTACAACAAATATAAAATCCTAGATTCAAGCTTTTATCGCGACCTTTAACAGATAAGTTTCTTTTGGCTTTTGTCAGTCGATAGGATTCATAAATCCTACGATTCATGTGTCCGACCTCATTCCGATCCGTTATCTTCCGTTTTGGATTACGCAAATGTCCATGACCGGTGAGCTATTTTAGTCAACGAGGATGTCTATTGTTTCAAACTTTTTCCGATATAATAAAGAATACAAGTTTTAGCTGCTAAGCGAATTGTGTCTGAATCAACACTTATTCACATTTATTTCTGTATAAGGAGTTGTTTCCATTCAGCTTTATTAATTTCAGCAAAATTTTATATATTATCCTAGTAAGCACCGTGAAAAATCACAGGCAGATTAATAATCAGATACACATCAGAAATACATCATTTAAAAAAAATACTATCTATATATCTAATTCCGTAAGCCCAAATTTTACAATGAAATTGTGAGCGAATGGGAGGTGGCAGAAAGCTGGGAGAGTTTTAATTTTAACGGTCTGGGCTTGAAATTTTGGAGGAAAATATAATACGAAAATTTGTTACGGAATAAAATAATTCCCATTTAAATAGCATGGGAATATATTGGTGTAAATCATGTGATTTTAGTGTTAAAAACAGGTGATTGTTTATAATAATTCCCATTTAAATAGCATGGGAATATATAGTTGTAAATCAGGTGATTTTAGTGTTAAAAACTGGTAATCTATATATATAAAATTCAATGTATGTCCGTTTGTATGTTTGTCCTTTATGCGTTACCAAACCGTCCATCCACTTGCTTTGAAATTTTGCATAGTAACACAGGTTAACCCTGGGAAGGTTTTAGGCCATTTACCAAAGTCCTAGGACATTAGGGCTACGCCCCAGTGGCCTCAAAGTTTCAATGTTAATCTTATGGAAGGTCAATCTTAAGGAAGAAGAAGAAATATTTCTTTTTGATTTTATCAGAAACAGCTGTTTGTATGAAAAGCTTAAAACAGCTGATTTTGATCAATAGCTGATTTTGATCAACAACTGATTTGGATCAAAAACTGAATATAATTTTAGGTTAGGTAAATAAAGCAATGAGCAGAATCCCATTATAATTTACATCGGCCCTCAGGGATACGAATTACAGTCTTTCAAAGTTTCAAATTAAGCAATAGCGAAACATTGCCGGGTCAGCTAGTTGTATATAAATTGAAAAATTCAGCTATCATAACAACACCTGAATGTGCAGTTTTGTGATGTGTTTTGTTATTGTAGCTGTGTGTTTGTTTCAAAGTGAGAATAAAA
>JAGFPH010002836.1:114183-126457 GCA_018207615.1 Philaenus spumarius
AGACAACCAACATGTGTACCAAATTTGGACCAAATCGGACTTAAAATGCGGCCGCTAGAGTGCGAACACATATATATATGATTTTTAACGACACCCCAAAACGTGTTCCGGGGACCATGATCGGTGCTCATTTGCTACTCCCGACCTTGGGTCTTACCATAAGGGCCACTGCAATAGCTCATTTTTCCTACGGAAATTCGCTAATAATAGGTATTTAGAGGTTTTACGTTGATTTACCAAGCCATTTAAATTATATCGAGTTGTACCACTCTTATTATTTTACACTCTTGTATATGGATTGTCAAGTAGCAATAATTGAAAAATAATTTGATAAAAGATGTACGAGTACATCACTGATTTTCTTAAAAAAATATATATAAAGATCATCAGCAAATACAATTCAATTTTTGTTTAGTCATTTATAAACACACATTTATTAGAGCTTTATCTTATACAAACATATACTAACGTTTATAATCAATGAACAGTTAAGGTTTCACTGTCGGTAGGTAATGGGTTTTTTATAATGACTTTTGTCTGGCAAGCCACAGTTTCCAATCTCAATAGAGTTGCCAAAAAAAGGTATGAAACCACAAAACAGTTATCTCGTGCACAAAACAAGCACCTCTCTGATAAGATTACAAGGCTGTCGTGTGTACAGATGTAGCTTTGCTGAACAATATTTTATCTTCATCTCGTAAATTACAAAAATGTGTCTCCGTTTACTGAACAATGCCATCTTTAATTCACTGTAATTGAGTTTTATCGTTCGCAAATGTGAATTGGGGAAATTGATTTCGAAATAGTCTGAACCACGTTTAATTCAATGTATTTGGAACAATTTTGTTGTTAGTGGCTGTGATCAATTTTAGTTTTAGTAATTTTTAATCTACATTCAAGTGAGCCTAATTTGTTATGGTAAAATCTAAAACTTGATTTTTATGATTGAACGAGGCTGATGATAAAAATGGACTAGGGTATCTAAATACATGAATTCGTCAATTCACTCCGTTTCCACTCAATAGTTAGTTTAAGTCGATAAGGCAAATTGTACCGTTTCCACTCAATAGTTAGTTAAGTCGATAGGGCAAATTGTACCGTTTCCACTCAATAGTTAGTTTATGTCGATAGGGCAAATTGTACCGTTTCCACTCAATAGTTAGTTTAAGTGATAGGGCAAATTGTACCGTTTCCACTTAATAGTCAGTTTAAGTCGATAAGGCAAATTGTACCGTTTCCACTCAATAGTTAAAGTCGATAGGGCAAATTGTACCGTTTCCACTCAATAGTTAGTTTAATTCGTTAGGGCAAATTGTACCGTTTCCACTCAATAGTTAGTTTAAGTCGATAGGGCAAATTGTACTGTTTCCACTCAATAGTTAGTTTTTAAGTCGATAGGGCAAATTGTACTGTTTCCACTCAATAGTTAGTTTTTAAGTCGATAGGGCAAATTGTACCGTTCCAAATAGTTTGCCCTATATTCTGAGTTAATTGTTGTCTTGCCAGGGTTCCTACCAGAGTAGGTCAGGGAAAGTCAGAGGAATGAAAATAGTCAGGGATCTTGTAAAAAGCCAGAGACAATTGTTTCATGTCACTGAGCTCCAGATGATCAAAAACTGAGGCGTCTTCCTTTGCTCCAGCTTGCTGCAACACAGCTGTTGAAGCAGTTTTTTTAAGCTCGTTAGCAAAAAAATCCAACAACCGGAAGTACGTTTTTTGACCGGAAGTAATTTTTTTTTATACTTTTACTACGAAAGTGAAATTTTTTAGAGTTTTTTTCTAAAAATATAAATGTAGGATGTCATAGGCGTAACCAGGATGGCCGTATGGGGGGGTTACAACAACCGGGGGGGGGGGGGGGGGAATTACTTCGTACGATCACTCCCGGCTACGACAACACATTTGTATCGAATATTTGACCCACTAAAAATCTTCCAATCTCAAAAATACAAACACCATTGGAAAGGTAATATTTCAAACTTTAATTTTTGCATTTGCAATTTCTTTCTAAATCGAATATTTACATACGTAATCATCGTTTTAGTTTTGATTTTAAAGCAAATGTCACACAAATGAAATACGCCAAAATGACCGTTAATTTCCAGTTTCTATGTCCCTCCCTATAGCTCGTCCAGTATTTTTCTGAGTTATGTCTATATACTAATGGATGCATCACACTTTCCCCTATCTAAAACTACCATCCAATCAAAAATCGGACAAATAGTTCTAAAGTTGTGGGGCGTTTTATAGACCCTTTCAATTGGTCAGTTTTCCAACCAATAAACAGTCTTACTATAATTACACGTGATATCTGTGTGATGGAAGTCTATTTTTAGACATATTTTGATATGTATGTGTAGAGAATGCTTCAAGCTAACATTTCTTGTGAACCAAATAAGTTTTGCTCGAAAGGTTTGTTGTCTATGAGCTTGGGAATGAGAGCGTTTTGACGTTCTCAAACCAAGGCTGTAATTTCAAATTAATGGTTATTCCCCATGCAGCTTCATATCCGACCGTTGTATACCAAGCATGAGTGGGATGTTTCTATATTTCTCCTCACTTTTGTTATTCAAATAATTTTAGGTCAAACACTTTTATGAAAAGATAATTTACGAGTTTACAGTTCAATTCTTTGATTTGTTCTCTACACTTTGTTATAATAATATTTCATTTTTGGGCAAAGTATATATTCCTAAATTACGTTTCAAACTTGGCATAGTTTTGATAGCAGTCTTGTAG
The DNA here is from genome assembly GCA_018207615.1 of Philaenus spumarius. Classification (NCBI taxonomy): domain Eukaryota; kingdom Metazoa; phylum Arthropoda; class Insecta; order Hemiptera; family Aphrophoridae; genus Philaenus; species Philaenus spumarius. The sequence continues at coordinate 116,923 of JAGFPH010002836.1, forward strand.
TAGGAACATAAAAACTGGTGTTTTCAAAATAAGAAATTTGAAATTAATAAATATCTGTATAGTTCTATTTAGAACTAAATTACAAAACTTTTTTACTTTTATGGAAAAAATTTTAAAAAATGTTTACTACTTTTATGTAGACCTAAAATTGAACCTTTACCTTTCGTAACTAAACATTGTTTGTTTCTTGAGCTAAAAACTTTGTAAATTTTACATCTATCATGTTTTTACTAGCATACATAAATTCTTTGAACCTTTCTCTACAAAAAAGCTATGAAACACTTTATTATTATGGTTCAATTACTATTTTTGGCGAATTTTTGTAAAAATGCTTGCAAACGCCAAAAAATCCATTTTCGTTAACATTGCTGGTTCTATTGTTAAATTAAGATGCAAAATAACACGTTTTAGGCTTCCCAAACGTACTTTAAAACGATATATGTGTATGTATAATTTTCCACTTCTAATTGTGATTCAGGCCTACTTTAGAACAATTTAGAATAGCAACCATGATTCATCCCCCGCCAAATATTTCCGTGCTCTGCCTCTAACCTCATAGGCTTGGAAAACATGACAATTTTTTTGCCGACTGCGGATTAGTTACCGTCTCCGCTCATAAAAAGCATCATTGGGATTCATTAAACTGAAGTGTCTAGTTCATTAATCACGAAGTGTGTTATGTAATATATTATTTCTTTTAATGTTTTATTGATATGAACAGAGAGCAACTCTCGCTTTATTGTTATTCCATCGTCGATTGAAAAGGAAGCAAAAAAATACTTATTTTCGTTCGTCCAATCAATAAATAAAAGAAGAGAAGATTTTGATGCATTATACACTGTGTTTCCTGATTTGTGGGACTAGAAGAAACATTTTTCAATTATTTAAGAATGTCGGTTTTGTCATTTGACGAACTGCACATGCGGCTGAATGATAGTATTCTACGAAAAAAATAAGGAAAATTGGCGTGCATTTGGTCACATTCGCCACTGTTTCGGCGGAGACGATGGAAAATCCATCGATTAAAATGGCAGCGAGCGGCTGCACAGCTACCGTCGAGCGGCAAATAAACAGAACGTTTATTTTTTCCGGCGAATGTGTATGCTCTAATACTCTCCTTCGCGCCACTGTTAATATGACGGCGACGGCAAATAATCTGTGGCGGAAAACGTCGTGTGCAGCCTTTAGAACACTATACTTTGATAGACTACACTGTATCTATATAAAATAAAGTGTCAGTGCCCAATTCAATCAAAGATAATGTCAGCAATATATTGTAGCTTAACATTTGCATAGGTGTTGAAAACAAGTTAGGTATTTTAATATAAACAAAGCCCGAAATATTTTTTCAATGGGGGGGGGTTATAACCCCCAAAACCCCCCCTGGTTACGCCTATGTAGGATGTTATTCTGCAGATGTTTTTTTACGCGACCTTATAGCTCGCTTGGTTCCTCCAAAATCGATCAAAACGTAAAATACCATAAAAGTACCCGGTTCGAAGCCAAGTGGTGCAAACTAGCGAGGCCACTAGGCGCAAACAAATTCTACTAATATATTGCGTACACACAGACTGCTGTTCAACGCCTTCGTGAGTAGACCTATTTCCCAAATTGTTGGTTGAATCCCTAAAACATAGGCATATAAACTTAATTTTGGAAATTTGCTTAACTCACGTCAGCGGTCCAGCTGCGTGGTCGAATTATATCACTTGTTCTGGTGTTTAAGGGGGTACAAATTTTGCCCCCCTTTTAAAGGAGGGCAAATTTGATTTTTTTTAATGGCAACCCCTATCTTGTAACATCTCATTTGAAAGCCCTTTAAAAACCATGAATTTCTGTGGTAAGAAAGTAAAAATCAGCTGTCGCACTCGTTCGCTACGCTCGTAAATATTATTTTGTAAGTTATTTTTTAAACTTTATATTATTTAAAAGACGAAATGAGATGTGCAAAATCTGATCTAGAGACAGGTATTCACAGTCAAAGGGAACCTTAGAAATCTGTTTACAAAATCCCATGAATCCTAACAACTGAAGCACGTTTTTTGACCAGAAGTGAAAAGTTTTTTTTAGATTTTTCGTACTAAAATGAAACTTTTTGGGGTTTTATGTAAACAAATTTATATAGGAGATTATTTTGAACGTATTGTTTTTTCCCCCGACCTAAAATTATTGTGTGTATATTTAATTTATTTACCTGCCTTAACGGCAACGTACATACAATAATTTTAGGTTAGGCCTGGAAAGTAATTTTAAGTTTAGGCCTAACCTAAAATTATTGTATGTGTGTTTCTGTTAAATTAAACAAACACACAATAATTTAAGGTTAGGCCTAGACTGAGGAAAGAACATTTTATGTTTATTGAATGTATTTAAATGAATTGACATTTAACTGTGTTTACCAGCTTAGCTTTGATGTTATAATTAATTCAACACCTTTATTATAATAACATTAAACGTATGGAAACAGTAAATATGTGTAAAAAAAAACAATCTAATAATAAACGGCAATTGAAAGATTAAAATTACGTGTGTATGTTGCCGTTAAGGCTGGTAAAATAATTGAAGAAAAGGCGTGATGAACTTTGTTCCTGACGGGAGTCCCACGACTACACACATTTACTTCTTTTTTTGGAAATGGAACTTTTACTTTCTCACTATACTATAGTATAGAGAAAGTATAGTGATCGCAAAAAATCGATGTTGAGATTTTTGTGGAAATATCCGTTTTGAGACCCCCTGAGTCCAAAAAAGTGTTTTTTTACAAAATGTCTGTCTGTATGTACAGTATGTATGTATGTATGTATGTATGTATGTATGTCTGTATGTATACAAAGCCAGAGCGAAAACTATTCGATCGATTTCAAACAAATTTGCACCAGACATGTCAAGTAGGCCTGTATAGATGCACGAAAAACGGTTTTGAAAAATCTTGAAAAACAACCCCCTTTGTGGCAAAAAAACCCCCAAAAAATAAGTTTTTTTTTAATATAAAAAAAACGGCTCTAACGATTTTGAAAAAAATTGGCTTAATTGTAGCCTTTAATGTACCCTTCCATATGCAATAAACCGCATATTTCTAAAAATTCTCGTTTAGCTAATAATAATAATAATAACTGATTTTTGGAGGTTTTTTGGCCATAAAGGGGTTGTTTTTCAAATCTTTTCAAAACCTTTTTTCGTGCATCTATACAGCCCTAATTGATGTGTTTGGTGCAAATTTGTTCGAAATCGATCGAATAGTTTTCTCTCTAGCTAATAATATTTATTAGTTAACTCCTACTGAAATAAATCACCTCTCCTACCCCACCTACAATTATGAAGTCACAGTGAATCTGTTTAGTAATTTAAATATGTTTGTAAGAAAGTATGTGCCAGTTCCTGGTACCGTTTATTTCTTTACATTTAGCCAACAAAATTATAATACCTTACTTATGCCTAAACTATTAGACTATTCAAGATTGTAAATAAAAGATTCAGAACTGTTTTAATATATTGTGTAAGAGTGTTTTGGTGATTAAATTACTGGCTTTAAGTAGTGCAGTATTATAGAAAAGTATACAGTTCTTTTTCTTAACCAATAATAAATTTAGAACAAAAACCATTGTTTTACCACAAGGTTCCCGATTGGTTTCAATCCTGTTCTAGCAATTTTACAACCGAGTTGAACACGTCTAGCTAAACATACAGGCCTATCAATTAAAATACGAAATCCACTCCTTCATACAGCTTATAAAGATTGATAACCGTGGGCACGGCAAAACCACCGACCGGATTTGATTTCGATGAATCGTCTGGCGAATGAAGATGAGCACATTCTAGAGATTTGCTTACCTCAAGGTAATATCTTTCATATCGGGTTTCTCTTCGATATAACGTACACTGGATATGATGTTCAGAAGAAGTACAGAACGATGTGTTAAGATAGACATATAGTATACATGGCCGAAAATAAAGCATCCATGTACCCAAAAATATACCTTTTGTTTAGTCAATAGTAGTGGCTACATGTTTCGTTGCCACAGGCGGCATCATCAGGCCAGCTACTAACATTAATACAATACTGTACGAATTTCACGCACATAACACAAACATTTGTAGTAAAACCAGCTCTTTACTATATACAGAATGTCCCATGAGAAAAGGTACAAATTTTACGAGGCGATTCTACTACTAAATAAACGGTACCAGAAACTGGCACATACTTTCTCACAAACATATTTAAATAATTAAACAGATTCACTGTGACTTCTTAATTGTATTAAAGTAGGAGAGGGATACATTACAGTAGGAGAGTAACTAAGAAATATTATTATTGAAAAAACTATTCGATCGATTTTAAACAAATTTGCACCAAATATGTCAATTAATCATGTAAAGATGCAAGAAAAAAAGTTTTGACAATTTTTGAAAAACAACCCCCTTTTTGGTAAAAAAAACCCCAAAAATCAGTTATTATTATTATTAGCTAAACAAGAATTTTTAGAAAGATGCGGTTTATTGCATATGGTAGGGTACATTAAGGCCTACAAATAAACAAAATTTTATCAAAATCGTTGGAGCCGTTTTTCATAAAAAAATAATAACAGTTTTTTTGGGATTTCTTGGCCAAAAAGGGGGTTGTTTTTCGAAAATGTTCAAAACCGTGTTTCGTGCATCTATACAGGCCTAATTGACATGTCTGCTTCAATTTTGATCGAAATCGATGGAATAGTTTTCTCTCTAGCTTTGTATACATACAGACAGACATTTTGTAAAAACCACTTATTTGGACTCAGGGGGATATTTTCACAAAAATCTCAACATCTATTTTTTTGCGATCACTATACTTTCTCTATACTATAGTATAGTGAGAAATTAAAATAAGGAAAAATAGTTCCAAAACATACGTCCGGAAATGCTCAGTTTTCGAATTAACCGCCATTTTTTTAAACACTTAATATCTTTCGAAATGGAAAAGATATTGACCTCAAATTGTGTGTACATATCTGTTACGTAACCTTTTACCCTTTTACAAGAAAACCAGTACGTTTTGTGTATACTTTAAAAATGGCTGCTATTTAAAATTTTTAATGTCAAATAATACAATCATATCTTTAAACTCGCTAACTTTACAAACACATTTTAGAAACGGATCACCGCTGCTTCCACCATCCTACCTCGATCCAAGTACCTCTGTCCTAAGTATAATATAATATAATAAAATGTATAAAGAAAAAGTGAATTTTCCTCAATTCCCATTCCTTCTACAACAGGAAAACATTCTTCATACCCTACTTTTTAGTGTAAGTGTGTGTAGCCCTTTTCCATTCTTTATTCACGATCTGTAAGTATTCAACTAACAAAACGCCGACATTTCGTCTACCAAAGAAATCGGAGGCCCTTACTGTAACTACGTTTTGCCAATAAAACCAATTTTGCGTTCCCTATCATTACAAACCACTTGGCTGCGAATCTAGACTAATGCTCGAGCGTCCAATTGGTCGCGCAAAGTGTACTGGTCAGAAATTCAGACAACCAACCGGTTTGCGGGGGTCAGAGCAGTTGATCTTTCGAAGTCGGGAATGCGGTGTCTTCCTCGTCTGATAATAATGATAGGGTTCTCTTTAGCCCTGTACAAGAACTGTACCCGTTTTGAGGACTGAAATATTTAAGGAGAAGGGTTTGTTCAAGTACGTTCTTCGTAAAAATAACCGATTATAATTTCTATTATTAAAGAATATAATTTAAATTATTTCCTTGGGCTTAGCTCTTTAAACAAACAAAAAATTGGGGAGACAAATTTACGAATTTGATCGGAGATGCGACGAAATTAATTTTCTGTGTCTCTACCTGCAATAGTAAAATACTAAATTTAGGTATAATTATATAATCCTTAAATATTATATAACTCTTCTTTACATGTGGTTATCACTAAACTCCAAACCAGTTGGTTGGATGGACCAATTTTGATGAAAGTTTTGTGTGAATGTTTGAGTGGGTCCCTGGATGGTTTAGATTCACAATTGGAAGGGGTTGAAATGGAGCTGCTACTCCTTCACAATAAATATAAATTAAACTAACTACTCCTTCACAATAAATATAAATTAAACTAACTTTCAACAAGCTAAAATTATGTAATATTATTTTTAACTGATGTACAAAACTAAATTTGATTACTTAAGTCAAAGGAACGAAATGCAATAACTACCCTTAAAATTAAATGATAACCCACTTTCTTTGTCTATATTTTCAAAAACCACTCAACTGTTTTACTGAAATTTCACAATTTACACATACCACTACAAACAAAAAGGTTTAACCGAGGCAGCTACCCTTAATACTAGGGGAAACCCATGCGTGCTCCGCACGCCAACCCCGTTGGAACCTTCTGCACACATATAATCATGTTATGTTTTCTTTATAATAAAGGTGTAGGATTAATAATAACCCCAAAGCTAAGACGGTGAATAATGTTAAATGTTCAAATCAAATTATTTCGTATATTTTGTATAACAACAGTTACAATAAAGGTTAAAATAACCAGCAAAGCTCAGGCCTACACTTTAATAAAAACCTAACCTAAAAGTTAAAAATAATTGCTTCAAAGTTTGAAATAACCTGTTAATGGAAATATTAGAGCAAACAGATATTTTATCTGTTATTTTATTCAATTTTATGCCGTAAATACATTCAAGAAATACATATGTGTTGGTTCATCAGTTTAGGATTTTTTTCCTACTAAATTTACAAATATTGAAATAAAAAGTATTTTTATCAAAATGAATTATAGCCTATGTTACTCAAGGATAGTGCAGCTTTTTATTAGTAAAACTATATTTTCAATCGGTTCAATAGTTCCAGAGTTTACCCCCTACACTCAAACAAACAAATTTACCTTTTTATAATATTAGTATAGATTATTCTTAATTGATATAAGAAAACAAAGTTTTGTGTGTATGTTTGAGTGGGTCCCTGGATGGTTTAGATTCACAATTGGAAGGGATTGAAATGGAGCTGCTACACCTTCACAATAAATATAAATTAAACTAACTTCCTACAAACTATAAAGGTAAAGTGATGAAATATTATTTTTAAGGGATATACAAAACCATTTGCAATTCGATTACTTAATTCAAAGGGATGAAATCACTACCCATAAAATTGAATAATAATCCACTTACGTTTTCTCTATTCCCAAAAACTACTCGACTAATTTCACTAAAATTTCACAATTACACCTATTAGTACCGGGATTGTTTTAGAGAATATGGTCACTACAGAAAAAAAAGATTCAAATAGCTACCCCTAATACAGTAAAAATAAATTGCACCAAATTCCTACAAACTATAAATCTAAAATTATTTAATATTATTCTTAATTGATATACTTAAGTCAAAGGGATGAAATGTGATAACCAGATTAAATCAAGCAATAGCAAAGCATTGCTTGGTCCAATAGTTTATATATAAAAATGAACGTTTCTTTGCTTCTTTTTCCTCTATAGACTCAAAAACTATTCGACCGATTTTACGGAAAATTTCACATATTATTCATATTAATGTCAGTAGTGTTTAGACATGGCAATTACTCCAATCTAAGAGGTTGAAATGGGGTTGCTACCCCTGTACAATAAATATAAATTGAACTTCCTACAAGCTATAAAACTCAAATTGTACAATATTATTCTTAAGTTATATAAATAGAATTTACAATTCGAGTATATAAATCAAAGGGATGGAATGTAATAACTACCCTTAAAATTAAATAATCATTTATATACTTAGCCTACTTTTTCTATATGCTCAAAAACTACTCAACTAGTCAGACTAAAAATTTCACAATTTACACTTATTAATACCAGGATTGTTTAGAGAATATGGTCACTACAATCAAAGAGATTAAAATGAGGTTGCTACCCCTTTACAATAAAAATAAATTGCACTAACTACCTACAAGTTTTAAAGGTACATTTTTGTAATATTATATTTAAGTGATATAAAAAAACCCATTTGCAATCATTCAGTGCAGCTTTGTCAAAGTAGAGCAAAAACTACTTAATGCTCGGCTCCCTAAATTCAAAACGGCGAGGTTGGGTACCAATTTCAATGTTAAATAACCCAAACATACCTTCACTATTAAGCATATTTTTGTAAAAAAATGAAAGTTGTATTTTTTTCTTAAAGTAAAATAGATTGTGGGTGTTGATTGCTAATGTTTTTTGCAAAATCTCTTTTTGCAACTGAGTAAATAATTAATAAAGTTTAATATTTTTTTTACTATTTATATCATACGTTTATGAAAACAATAAAATGGTTTTTGAAAATGTATTCAGCAATCAACATCCACATATGACGATACTTCTAAATGAAACCAAATTTTTAAATTTATTCCACGAATTAACGGAAAAAATTACTTATTCTGTAGCATTCCTCTTATGGGAATCAGATTCAACAAGGTGGACAGGGTAGCCTCCCCTCAAGATACAAATGAGACAATTTAAAGGTATATTATTATGAGGTCATAGACGCACACTAAGAAAGGATTTTGAAATATTTGTATTTTAAAGCGAAAAATTCGAGTGTTCACTTCCCATCCCTACAACAGATAAAACAGCTGTTCCGATCAAAAGCTTAGCAACACATGTTTGTTTAGATTCATTAACGTAGCACAACCAACAGCTTTTTTAGGTTAGATTATAGATTAACAAACACAAACAAAAAATCAACAAAAAATGCTTCTTCGAATTATAATTCAATTAAAACATCTGTTGTTACACATTATAAATAAAACAGCTGATTTGGACTTAACAAACGATATGTTGTTGCACGACGATGAAGATTTTCTGGATGACGAATCGACATTGCACCTGTAGTGAACACTCAGCAAATCCCCATGAGATAGAAAAGTTGCAGCGACTCCCGGCGGCAAGTTGATGGGCCTTTTTTGCTGAAGCAACTTGGCGTTTCTTATCTTGATGCGCAACAACTACGGCTCTTTCCTCAATTGGAAGAAGTTAAACCACAGCACTTTATTCGTCAGCAAGAAGGTGCACCACCTCACTGGTATATCTCAGTACGGGGTAGGTTAAACGTCAATCATCACCTCACACTTCACTTCGGGACACGGACGACTACACAACACAACAGGACCCGGGGTAGTGCCTTCTTCTGTTCTTCTCGAGAGACATCCAGTGAAGTTTAGGACGGGCCTTGAAGTTCCGAGGATGGTTTTATCACGGGGAGCGCTTCACATCGAACACGACTAACGGACGCACACTCATCGTCGCTGGCGGACGCCTTCATTGGGGAGTTCTCCTGGTACCTGATGTCGGTTACTGCGGGCAGCGAAGTCATCCATACAATCCACACTTCTTCGACGGACGATCACTACACAACGCCGGCCGACTCTTTCTTCCTGTCTCCCGTAGTCCGTCTGTCGGTCGGGCTGCGGGTAACGATTTCTTCAAGCACTAATTCAATGCATTATCTGTTCCAATCAGCTCTTCACTTCGGAACTCGAGTCGGGCCTTCATCGTAGCTCCGGGATCCCTCTGCCA
>JAGFPH010002836.1:133989-171523 GCA_018207615.1 Philaenus spumarius
AAAGATTTTTTTAAACTTTCTTAGCGAGCACCTAGGGCCCTAGAGGAGGCTACATACCAAATTTCATCCCAATCCGTTGAGTAGTTTTTGAGAAATCGTGATGAGTCAGTGAGTGGTATTTGGCTTTTATATATATATATATATTAATGTAGTATTATTAGAACAGAGAATACAAAACCTACGTTAGTACCATAACTTACCTTTAAAATCTGTTACAAATTTCTAATAGGCTACCAGTAAGAAAATCGATTTGAGCAGCTCCCTAATTGTCTTTTCTAAACATTTATATAGTTGAAAAAGTAAATGCGCTCATGTTATAAACCTTCCACATACAAATATTACAGAGACGAGATCCAAAAAGGCCGATCAGAAGTCCGAAAACCGGTTTAAAATAGCCGTGTTGAATTTTAATATGTCATTTAGAAATTATGTTCGAATGAAGCGAGCCGGCGATCAAACATATTCAAACTTTACGAGGCATAAGGTATTTTACACATATTATTTCAAATTTTAAACGTAGCCCTGTCCTATAATTTGTTCTTCCATATTTTAAATTAGTATTTTCGCAAAATTCCTCTCTACTTATTTTGAAGTTGAGCTGGTAGTATTTTATACCGAAGAACATGTTTTATTGGCGTATAATTTATTGTGATTCAATTAAAGTTATTAAAAATGTTGCGAAATATTTTTCCTCCGACGCTATTTCAAGTCAGCTACACCGATGTTGCTTTAACATTGCTAGCGTTATTGCGAATTTATTTTGTTCAGTTATAATAAAAAGCGCCCTGCAAGGCCTAAATGTAATCTACTACAACAAATGGTGACTTTTTACGAGATAAAAATTTTAATAAAAAGGGTAAGTTTACAGACTAACGGTAAAGAACAACCATTACCTTACCAAGTCTAAACAGATTGTTTTGTTATTTAAATATTATTTATTTACTACCAAAAATTATAGTTTGGTACAGTTTGATACACATGTTATCAAAATAACAAATAAAAACAATTCTTACTTGGCTTGAAAAATAATGACAATATTTCTAATTAAAATAACAATAAATTTAAATCTTAATCTAGCAGTGAACAAATTTAGAGGTCTCCTAGGCATTGCCTGTTTGAGATTCTAATTTGGTAGGCCTACTAAAAGATAAAATGAAAAAATAATTTGGCGCCGCCGTTCCACCAGTTCAACAACAAAATTACATAGTACTTTAAAATTATAAAAATACAAAAAATAAACGGTACCAGAAACTGGCACATACTTTCTCAGAAAGATGTTTAATTTACTAAACAGACTCTCTGTGACTTCATAATTTATTGTATTAAAGGAGGAGAGGGGATTCATTAAATTAAGAGAGTAACTAATAAAAATTATTACTATTTTCTATAGGCTAACTATAAAACTATTCGATCGATTTCGAACAAATTTGCACCAAACATGTCAATTAGGCCTGTAGGCGCCTATAAATGCACGAAAAAATGGTTTGAAAAATTTGAAAAACAGCCCCCTTTTTCACCAAAAACCCTCCAAAACTTAGTTATTATTATTAGCTAAATTTTTTAGAAAGTTGCAGTTTGTTTTTTTGCATATGGCAGGGTACATTAAGAACTACAAAAAGCAAAATTTTTCAAAATCGTTAGATCCGTTTTTTATAAAAAAAATAATAACACATTTTTTGGGGTTTTTTGGCCAAAAATGGGGTTGTTTTTCAAAATTGTTCGAAACGGTTTCGTGCATCTATATACGTCTAATTGACATGCCTGGTGCAAACTTGTTGGAAATCGATTTAATAGTTTTCTCTCTAGCTTTGTATACATACAGACAGACAGATATTTTGTAAAACCCACTTTTTTGTACTCAGGGGGTCCTAAAACGGATATTTCCACAAAAATCTCAACATCAATTTTTTTTGCAATCACTATAGCCTACTTTCTCTATACTATAGTATAGTGGGAAAATAAAAACAATGCTTTTACATCACTTAAAACACACTGTCAATGAATTCTTTCTAACGTGTACTGAAAATAAATTGTAGAGGCGTGGAGCGTTAACATTAAAACAGTGTCGTTAAAAAGTAAGTTTTGGTTTTGCAACTAGCATAGATTACTGTTTCTTCGATAATAAGTACTGCGACTATTGTTCTGAATATGGTAGTTTTTCGTTCGAATAAAAAACTTTAGGGTTTCAAGGATATACATGTGTTTTAGTGGTAGAATTTTTAATCTGGAAAAGAGGCCAAGAAGAATGTAAAGCATGTCGGCAGTACATTTAAATAATTTAAATCTCTGTATGGTGCTAAGTTTACCAAAATTGGATGTTTCCACAATCAAGGTAAAAAATCGTGTGAACACAAACTTACAAGTTTTGCAAAGAAGCCTTGAGTTCGTGGACAATATTAAACACATTTATTTGAAAATATATTTTCTAAAACCAAGTAGAAAATAAACAATTTTAAGTTAGTATTAATCAATAATAATTAGCCTAGTGGATTAAACATTGAGAGTATACAATTTACTTTTGTGTGATTGCTTCGTCAGAAACTGATTTAAGTCCTAAGTATTCACATTAATAAAACTGTTTTCCAAACTTTATAAGAGTCTGTGTGTCACCCGCTTATCTTTATATTATATGATTAGAGAAACATTTTATAAAATTAGACGAGTAGGCCTAGACGATTCCATTACTTTTTATTCGAATAAAATTAGTATAGTTTAACCTTTTGCTTTATCCACGTTAAATTAATATTACCTCACTACTTTCAATCTTACGGTTAGGCCTACTAATAAAAGATAATTTTATTTGTTCGTAACTGCCATAAATTTATTACATGCATTTTATTTATACAAAAAGAAAACATGGCATACCTAAACAACATTTAACATCAACAACTAAAGCAGACCTACTTTGAATAAACTAGTCGAATATAAAAGAATTTAACAAATTAAATAATGTGCAACTACTTATTGCTAATTCAACTGTCTGGCGACAATACAGAACAATTAAAATTCAAGGTTTTCTTCTTTAATGGCATTCGAGTTTTATCAACGTATTTGAAACGTTTGATCATTTTGTTTAAAAAAAAAAGAAACTAACAGAAATAACACAAGTCTTAGGCCTAAAATAGTTACGGTTTAAAATAGTTTAACCCGGCTTCTTATTCAAAACTACGAAATGCATTAAACTAACCTAAAAATAGTTTTAAACTCTTTCATAAAGCAGTAACTTAATCTTATACTACACCGTATTTGCGATAAACACATTCTTACCTTGATAAAAAGTCTCAAAACTAAACCTAACCTAAAATCTCGGTGTAATATCTCACTGAATCACACGCACTACGATTACTCGAAACTAAGTTACGTCCCGGACAACAGACGCCGGCCGACTGCGAACTTCTTAAACTTCTTTCAACACTCCTAGAACCTTTTTTTTAGTAGGCGAACAAAGACCACATGTGATGCGATCACCGCCGAAGGAGGAGGATCTTGTGTTCGAATTGTCGCTTTTTACCGAGTAGATACTGCATACCAACGCTACCTATAGGAGAGACGAGCAACTTGTACGGCTATTGCGTCCAGATCAGCTGTTGCAGTCGGAATGCATTGTTGAGAAAGTTTCACTACGCAGACGCGAGGTGAGATGCAATGTTAAACTTTTAAATTGTAGATGGTGTTAATTGAACCGGTAACAATAGTATTTATCTAGAAATGATTAGATCAAGGAGAGACAATAAAATAAATTGCACCAAATTCCTACAACCTATAACTCTAAAATTATTCAATACTAGGGGAAACCCCTGTGTGCTCCGCACGCCAACCCAGTTTGTACCTTCTATGCACATAATCATGTTATGTTTTCTTTATACTAAATGTGTAGGATTAATAATAACCACAAAGCTAATTAAATCAAATTATTTCGTATATTTTATAACAACAGTTATAATATAGGTTAAAAGATAGTGTATAGATAATAGTGTTGAAAAAGCATTTAGGTTTTTCATAAAAAAGTTACTAGGGCTGCCTCTAAACACACCAAATTATGCAATTTATCTGGAGACGGGGATAGATAAGCTGTATTTGTATACTTTGAAGCTTCATTTTAAGTATTTGTTTGGAGTGTTGGCTATGCCGGAAGACAGGTTGCCAAAAATTTTGGCAAAAAAAATAGTTAATTCTAACATTTCATGGTATAAAGAATGGAAGACTTTAGGGGCCAAATATGAAGTGGGGATAGACAAGAATTTAGAAGTCTGGGACAAAATTAACTGTAGTTCTAAAAATACTCAATTAAAATATTTACTGAAAAAAATAAGTTTGGAACAGAGGGAACAGCTTTTACTAGCAGCAAAAAATGGGAAATTTCATAAAATTTACTCCAGTTTAGATTTTAATCTAGGGCAACAACACTATTTTAACTGTAGTAAAAATGAATATAAGTTGCAGGAAATAAAATGGGCATTTAAGTGTAGAGCCGAGTTAATTCATTTAAATTTTAAACCGTGGGTTGAAGGGAAAAACTATCTTTGTTCTTTATGTAATATGGGAGTAAACGAAGACGTTTACCATTTTGTGGCAGAATGCCCGATATTGGTGCAACATAGAAAATCGTATCTGGGTAAAGAAAGATTGTCGATGTCAGAGTTCAAGGACTTTATGAATGGTAAGGATTGGGTAGTATTATGTAAATATCTTGAACAAGCATGGCATTATAGATGGGCATTGATAAAAGAATTTAACTTTTGATAATACTTTTAGGTTACGATCGCTGAGCTTTATTGTAATTGGGAATTTAATTTATGTACTCATTTCTAATCAAACTTGTATTTATGTGTGTATTGATGTCAACCTAGCAGACGGCTGAAGCCATGCTAGACTATATGTTAGAAAAGAAACGTTATAATTCTGTAAAATAAATCAATAAAGCATATGTTATTATTATTATTATTATTATTATTATTATAGGTTAAAAGAACCAGCAAGGCTCAGGTCTACACTTTAATAAAAACCTAACCTAAAAGTTAGAAATACAAATAATTGCTTCAAAGTTTGAAATCAGCTGTTAATGGAAATATTGGAGCAAACAGATATTTTTATCTGTTATTTTATTCAATTGGTTGCTAAGGTAATAAATGTAAATACATCTGTTGGTTCATCTGTCTAGGCCTAAGCTAAGAATTTTTACTGACTAAATTTACTAATATTGAAATCAAAAATGTTTTTATCAAAATGTATAGCCTATGTAATCAGGGATAGGGTAGCTTTTTATTATTAAAAATATTTTTTCAATCAGGTCAGTAGTTCCAGAGATTACTTCCTACATACAAACAAACAAACAAATTTTACGTCTTTATAATTATTAGTATAGAAGATATAACTATCTCGTTTGCAAAGATAATTCTCAGTTTTCGATCCGTTTTTAGACAAGAAATAATAAAGGAGAACTTGTTGATTTATTAATCTCAAAAAATCATTTTATTTCTCCAAGCTTTCCTGAAGTGTGCACTGCATTTCTGTTATTTTTAACCATTCCTGTGACTACGGCTAGTGCCGAGTGATCATTTTCAAAATTTAAATTGAAAAAAACTTATTTAAGAAATTCTATAGGCCAAGAAAAGTTACGCAACTTAGCTATTATATCCATCTAAGGCTAAGCATAGGCCTAAAACCATACCAGTTGCAGTCAAGTGGTAATATCTTGCTGATAAATTTACTGTTATCTATACTAATATTATAAAGAGGTAAAGTTTGTTTTTTGTTTGTATGTTTGTAGGGGGTAATCTCTGGTACTACTGAACCGATTGAAAAAATAGTTTTACTAATAAAAAACTGCACTATCCCTGAGTAACATAGGCTATAATTCATTTCGATAAAAACCTTTTTTATTTCAATATTTGTAAATTTAGTGAGAAAAAATTCTTAGTTTAGGTCTAGAATGATAAACCAACACATGTATTTACATTTATTACCATAGCAACCAATTGAATAAAATAACATAATATAGCTGTTTGCTCCAATATTTCCATTAACAGCTGATTTCAAAATTTGAAGCAATTATTATTTTTGTATTTCTAGCTTTTAGGTTAGGGTTTTAAAGTGTAGACCTGAGCCTTGCTGGTTCTTTCAACCATTATTAAAACTGCTGTTATAAAATATAAGAAATAATTTGATTTGAACATTTAACATTATATACCATCTGAGTTTTGAGGTTATTATTACTACTACACCTTTATTATCAATAAAACATAACATATGATTTTAGAAAGTTCCGTTGGGGGTTGGCGTGCGGAGCACGAAGGGGTTTATAAATCAATAACCTACTGCCATAAGTGTCATAATGGTATGCACAATCGTGAACAGTTAAGAACAATCATTAAATCGTATATATTTTCAGTTTTTCTCCGTTTGCGAAAACTTAGTTTTTTTTTTATTTTGACGTAACTTTTTTCAGCATCTAATAAATATATCGTTGTCGAATTTTTTGTGCTTTCTATAACATGGTCTACTAGTGCGCTATACAAGAGAATTTCTAAATTCTCTTGTTCCTGTTACTTTGCTAAAAAAAATATTTTATGAAAATTTTAACTGATAAATTACACATTATTTTTGAAATGAAAAAAAAAATACTTAGAATTAAAATTTTGCAAAAATTTTCCTAGTTAGCGCACTAGAAAAACGTGTGATTACAAAAATGTTAAAAATTTTATTGCCCTAAGTCTTATGGTTCTTGAGAAAATGTGCATATAGTTAACATGGAGTAACATAGGTATGGCAAGTCCCCTTAAAAGTTACTAGAAAATTAACTACAGTAATTATAATGGCGTAGTAATATATTATTATATTTAAAAAAAAACTTTAACTTTGGTTGAGCTTCTTTATATTGGGTGGGAGAGGGCCCTACCAGATTTATTTGCCACGGGCCTTGAACGGTATACGGTATGGTTAAGCAACTGCTATTTTGGCTGAACAAAATAAACTGTTAAACTAAATTCTTTGTGATTTATGCAGGGCCGTAGCCAGGCGGTGGTACAAAGAGAGTGCAAAATAAACCATGAAAAGTTCCCCCTTTTTTAGACTGGTGAATGTACCATGAAATAAAATGTCCACGCTTATGGAAGAAATCTTTCAGGTTATTAAAAATTACTGTATGTGAACTATCTATAATAGTATGCCGATTGTCTGAAAATAAAAAAGGCCTACGTAAAATTCTAGCTTGTAACTGCAATGTACCTTGGCTTCCTGATGGGAGATGTGTCGAATCAGCGCCAG
Organism: Philaenus spumarius; assembly: GCA_018207615.1. Taxonomy (NCBI): domain Eukaryota; kingdom Metazoa; phylum Arthropoda; class Insecta; order Hemiptera; family Aphrophoridae; genus Philaenus; species Philaenus spumarius. The sequence goes on from JAGFPH010002836.1 coordinate 141,256, forward strand.
GCCCAAAGGGAAAAACTAACCCACTATCCCTCCCTTCCTTTCCCATTCCAGTTGACAGCAATAAAATAGTGCAATGCGAGCGCCGAAGTTGATACAGTTGAGCTCAAGAAACAAGAAAATGTGAATAGGGTGTCCACTACTTTTATAATATTCATCTCTACACCGTCTTCTGGACTAATTCCGAGGGTGAGCAGGCAAACAAACATACTTAATAACTCATTAGTTACTTGAGTGTGTTTCTATTTTAATTTCTTTTAACAAAATATGAACTGAAAATTGATTCAACTGTTAATAAATAATACTCTGCATTTTCTCTTTGCATATTTCAAAAGTTGTTTTAAAACGTTTCTATTCGAAAAAACAAAAAAATACTTTGCCTATATGTTATACATGCCTAGGCTACTACAAGATCCTTTACTTTTGATTCAATCGTCTGCAAATAAAGTTTTATAGGTCCTTGAAATTCCAACACTTACTTCATTTTCATTTCCAACATTTAGTTAATTTTCAAATTGAGGTTTAAGTTTTCTATTATAATAATAGTGTTTTTATATTAAAACAAGAGGCTCTACCCCTGGACTCAGATGGCTGCTTCGCTTCGCTCGCAGTTGGACAACTCGCTAAAGGCTCTCGCTAATCTTTAGCTCGTTTGTACCTGGGTGACCCAGCATCGCTCAGTATTTTTAACATCTAATGTATCTATTCGAATACTGTACTTAGTAAAAAGCAGTTGTAGGCCTATCTATTCGCCTTCTAAGTGACTTGAAAGATGGTATAAAAGAAGTTCAGAGTTAAAATTTTTCTCTTATACTGGCGTTTGTTCCTGATAAAATGGTCCTGCCACAACACTCATCTGGGTTTTTGATAATATCAGAAGGATAGAAAAATTCTATCAACTCAGACAATGTATTTACAAAAGTGATGCCATTGAGTGGTATACATTTTCTCCCATTCACTTCCATATGTCTGATGGATCCATTTCCCAAAGAGAGTATACATTTTTTAAAAGAAATGTCACTTTTAGAACTACAACAATAACTTTATCCATCCATAAGGAATAACAGTTCTCTTAAATTATATAAATCAGCTGTTTTATTTGGCAGCTGACTCAAAACTCATTAAACATTATCTCCATAAGATTAACATGGGAAATTTGAAGGCTTGTGAGCCGGAGCTCCTTCTCGGGTGAATAGCGGCTAAAAGGATTTTAAATCTGACAGAAAATCATTAGTTTGAAATTAAATTTTCCACAAATTTTGTATTTATCTTTTTTTTCTTACAAAACGTTGCTTAAAGTGGAAATTGTTTTAAATTGTACTTTTCCCGCCCGAAAAGTGCCGTCAAAACTCAAAAATGTTAACTTCTGGAAATATTTCTAAAGAAATTTCGTCGAGAGCTTTAATTCAAGTGTGATGTTGATGAGGGGGGTACGATTACGAGAACTGCCTCATAGTTTATATCAGTGAATGAATCGGTGAACCTTCCTAGCTTTATACAAGTAGAAAGACGTTGGAGCCTCCATTCTCGAATGAATAGTGGCTAAATGGATGTTTGGATCTTGAATCTGGCGGAAAATCGTCAGTTTGAAATTTAATTTTCTACAATTTTTGTATTTAACATTTTTTGCTGTCTCTTACCGTTTTCTTACAAAACGCGCTCAAAATGGAAAAATGAAAAAAAATTATAAAAAGTCTTTCCCGCCCAAAAGGTGCTTCCAAAATTTAAAAATGTTAACTTCTGGCAATTTTTCTGAAAGTTTCTCGTCGAGAGCTTTCGTCGGAGAGGTTGAGGGGGTCCGATTTCGGGAAGTGCATCATAGTTCATATAAATGAATCAGTGAACCCGTCTAGCTTTATACAAGTAGATAATAAACAATTTTACAGAAATTCTAAAAAATTATTGAGATCCCCCCCCCCCCCCCCGGTGTGGAGAGCGCAGATTTGTAACTCGCTAGGGACCTTTTACGTACCTGGATTTAGGCAAATCTATACACGGTGCCTTTTAAATAGGCTCATTAAGCGTTAAAACTGTGTTTTTAGTTTCTGAAAATCTTCCTGACAAAATTCATGATTGTGTATTATATTAATTATATTTAAGCATTGCATATACAATCGCATTGTTCATTTCCCTTTGAAAACTATCGTAAAAACTGTTTAAACTTATTAATTTTAAGTAAATTCGCATACATTATGCTCAAGTTTATAAACACAACATTTCACTTTTTTTTGTAATCATATTTTTTATTAGTGTACTGAAATCTCTATATAGACTCGGTAGACCAATTTCCCAAATAGTTGGTCGAAACCCTAAAACATAGAAACTGAACTTTTGAAATTCGCTCAACTCACGTCAGCGGTTCAGCTACGTGATGGAATTATTATACATTGACTAACACAAATCTCGTGTTGTTAATTACGTAGTACAGTAAAAGGCCAATGTCTCACGAAATTAGTCCTCGAGTGTTTTGAATCAGTCTGATGACTCAGTGGCACTGAATTGAAAAGTCACAGGTCAAATTAACAGACTTAAATGGCGATTTGGTCATCCACAACTCAGTCGGACTTCTGTTGTTATTAAAACTAACTAGCAATGTATGTCTTCATTTTGTTTTAAGAGTTTATAATAACAAAACTGGTCCTAATATAACAAACTAAGAGTGCCTGGTGCATTAAAAGCGAAGCCACACAACTCTGACTCGAACTCTAATTCAATAGAATTATTAGATAACTAGTAGAAAAACCTGCGTGATCCGCACGCCAACCCCGTTGGAACCTTCTATACACATAATCATGTCATGTTTTCTTTATAATAAAGGTATAGGATTAATAATAAACCCCAAAGCCAAGACAGTAAATAATGTTAAATGTTCAAATCAAATTATTTCGTATATTTTATAACAGCAGTTATAATAAAGGTTAAAAGAACCAGCAAGGCTCAGGTCTACACTTAAAAACCTAACCTAAAAGTTATAAATACAAATAATTGCTTCAAAGTTTGAAGTCAGCTGTTAATGAAAATATTAGAACGCACAGCTGTTTTATATGTTATTTTATTCAATTGGTAATTCATCAGTCTAGGCCTAACCTAAGAAATTTTCCGACTATATTTACAAATATTGAAATAAAAAATGTTTTTTACCAAAATGAATTAGACCTTTAGCTTATGTTACTCAGGGATAGTGTAGCTTTTTATTAGTAAAACTATTTTTTCAATCGGTTCAGTAGTTCCAAAGATTACCCGCTACATACAAACAAAGAAATTTTACCTCTGTATAATATTAGTATAGAATTTCAATAGGAAAGATGAGGTATTGCAGTAACCCTTATGGTAAGACCTAAGGTAGGGAGTAGTTAATGAGCACCGATCGTGGTCCCCATAATTTCTTTTTGGGGTGCCATTAAAAATGTTTTATAAGTAGGCCTATGCGTAAATGTGTTCGCACTCTAGCGGCCGCATTTTAAGTCCGATTTGGTCCAAATTTGGTACACACTTTGGTTGCCTACGACGCTCGGACGAGTTCGTTAACCAATAAAATCTAACAACCAGAAAAACGTTTTTTGACCGAAAGCAACTATTTTTTATATTTTTCGTACGAGAAGGAAACTTTTGTCTGACAAAATTAATGTAGGATATTAATCTGCGCATTTAGTTTTTTACACGACCTTAAAGCTCGCTTGCTTCCCATAAAATCTATCACAACGTAAAATAACACAAAAGTACCCGGTTCAAATCCACGTGAGTATTTTACCGTGGAGGCATCTTCTGAACAGAGGCCGAGTTTGTACGCTGCGACCGAAGCGAAGCAGTTCATTACCCGAGGCCGCAAGGAGTTTTTTCTAAGCTCATATGGTTATTCACGCTTTACCAAAACTGAAACATGCAATTTTTGTTCTGTCTGTTTGTCCAGGCAACCTCCGGAATGTCTGAACCAATTTTGACAGAACTTACATTTGCATGTAGAGGACTTTTTACAGACAAACAGACCAAAAATAAAAAAAGTTAATGTGTGCGGTCGTGGGACCCCCGTCAGGAACGAAGTTCATCACGAATTTTCTTCAATCCCTCTACCAACATACACACATAATTTTAATCTTTTAATTGCCGTTTATTATTAGATTGTTTTATACAAATATTTACTGTTTCCATACGTTTAATGTTATTACAATAAAGGTGTAGAATTAATTATAACATCAAAGCTAAGCTGGTAAACACAATTAAATGTCCATTCATTGTAAAAACATTCAATAAACATAAAATGTCGGTTCATCCGTTTAGGCGAACCTAAAATCATTGTGTATATATTTAATTTATTTTACCCGTCTTAACGGCAACAGACGTACAATAATTTTAGGTTAGGCCTACACTTAAAATTACTTTCTAGGCCTAACCTAAAATTATTGTATGTATGTTGCCCTTAAGGCAGGTAAATAAATTAAATATACACACAATAACCTTAGGTTGGACTGATGAACGAACATTTTATGTTAGTTTAGGCCTAGAAAGTAATTTTAAGTTTAGGCCTAACCTAAAATTTCAGCACTTGACGATAATCTATTACATAATTAATTTGCTAGGGGTTATTTTGTGAGTAGAACTCCTCCTAGAGTTTTTAACCGATTTTGATGTTTTTGGTGTCATTTTACAGAGCTCACTCTGAAGTTGTGCTTCCCTTAAAATGAGTTCAATGTATGTTAAGGGCTTCGCCCCAGTGGCCCTCAAAGTTGCCATGTTAATCTTATGGAAAGTCAATCTTAAGGAAGAAGAAGAAAGATTTCTTTTGATTTTATCAGGGGCACAAAAAACAGCTGTTCGTATGAAAAGCTTAAACCAGCTAATTTTGATCAACAACTGATTTTGATCAACAACTGATTTGGATCAAAAACTGAATATAATTTTAGGTTAGGTAAATCAAGCAATAGCGAAGCATTGCCCGGTCCACTAGTATCTGAACTAAATTAATAAACCAAAACACATGTTTCTTGAATGTACTTACATTCATTGCCATAGCAACCAATATGGTAACGCTTTTTTCGTTACTCGTATTTTATATTTGTCATTGCCATAGCGACCAATTAATTAATAATCCTTTTTTTCGTTACATTACATTTTCTATTTGTTAACGCCTACCGCAACCAGCGTTAAGGAACTTTGTTCCAAAAATGCATGTTAATAATTTGATAAAGTGTAAATAAAAATATGAGCTTAGAAAAAAGTATTTATTTCTAAATCACGGACAGACACTTCAATTATATTTATTTGTATGTATAGATAGAGCCAGTGAAAACTTTGCGAAAAACTGACATCGGCCTGCCACAGACGTACGAAACTGTTAATTCAACGTCGACGTTCAGCCACCTAGCAAAACTATCGGTTTTCGTGTAGGCTTACTGCGCGCGATTTTTAAGAAGTAGATGATAATGATTGGATTATGGTTAAGAGAGCTGCATCGCATACAGCGCATGGCACATATACAGACATTTTTGAAAAATTGAAAAAAATTTTATGAAAGGAGATATCAACTTAAACTTGAAGTGGTGCGCCCTTCACTTTCAAAAAGAAGACTTACCTTCGCCGAGGGACCTTGTCAGCCATTAATCCGTCTCCACAGCGCCGAGTCTCTACAGCGAAGCTACCTGGCATAATTGGACAGTTTTGACAGCCGAATTGGAATTCACAAAAGCAACGAACCGTGGTAATGGCTTGAATAATGGCGTGATACGCCTCGAATTCTAAAGTAACGTAATGAATTTATGTACTTTTTATGTAATTTTATTTCGTACTTTTGAGATCAAATCAAGGAATGACGCAAATTTTGCATACATTTCATTGCATACATTACCTAAACTAACTTAACCTAACCTAGTACTCCTCGAATTCTAAAGTAACATTGTATTTTTAGTTAAATAAAAATATGGCAAATATTTACTCCTTCACCGATTAAAAAAAGCAAAGCCAAAGGCCGCTTTTTATATTGGACTTGATTTGTAAATTTAAACCAAATCATTCTAGTAAATACATAACCGGCTCTACATAGCAGTAGCGGTCCCAGAGGGCGGGTCAAGGGGGTCATGACCCCCCAAAAAAATCCTATTATTATTTAAGGATTATAATATAATATATATAATAATATAATAGTAAATCAGGCCTATTTCGACAAATAAAATAGGAATATAATATGGATTATCCAAAAATGAAATTTTATTACAAAAATTGTAGAGAATAAATCATAGAATTGAACTGTATATTTGAACATTTTAAAATAACGTATTTCACTTTGTTTCATTAAATTAAAAAAAAAAGCACTCACTGATGCGTAGTATACAATCCCAGACCAGTCTACTATGCTAAACTATAATGGCCAAGGCCTGTTTAGACAACTACAATTTTAAAACGATGATTACATATGTAAATATACGTTTTACAAAACAATTAAAGTTTGAAACATTTCCTTTCCAATGGTTTTTGTTTTATTGAGAATTGATGATTTTTAGTGGGTGAAATATTTGGGAGGGAACCTACAGGTAGGTTTTGGGGGATTTGCGCCATGGGCTTCAGGGGGATGGGGCACTCCTGGTTCAGCCTAACCTAAAATTATGTTGTTAAACCGATGATCCTAATTAGCTGTTTTATCTGTTAAATTTTATGAAATTGGTTGCTGTTGTAATGAATAAAAAATGAGTTTTTTTCAATCATGGCTATACATTTTTAAAGCATTTTTTGCCAAATTAATAAACCGTTAAACCAAATTTTGCTTGATTTCGGCAAATCTATACCCAGATCCCTTTAGGTAAGCACACAGCCTTTATTAAATTGTTTCTGATACAGTAAAACTCCAATTATCCGGATTAATTGGGACCGGACCCGATCCGGATAATCAAAAATCCGGATAATTGGATTTTTCTCGAAAAAAGGCCGTTTTTAGGAGAAAAACGTAAACAAAACACAATAGAGAACATTTACGGTATTTATTATGAAAAAAACAATATCAATTACAATGTTTACATTACGAAATATTTATAAAAAATACTAAATCACTGTAAAATACATTATTTTTTTAACATACCAGGCCGAGTCAGTTGTTTTGCTACCTTAAATCGATTCCGTGCAGCCAAGTCTCGCATCCGTTTGACTAAGTTCTTATTCAAATCTGATCCGGATAATTGGAGTCCGGATAATTGGAGTTCTACTGTACTTCAGTGTCACAAAAATCTTGCTTGTGTATGACATAAATACTTCAACATGCCACCACAACTCAATATATAACACCTATTAGGTTTTTGAGCAAAACTATAAACTAAACATCATCACAAACTGTAAAAAAATTATTTTGATATCCTTAAATAAAGTCAAATTTTAAATCCTTATTATCATTTAATTATTATTTCCTATTACATATTAAAGCATTGATAAAATGTGTATTGTTTCAGTTTCTATTCATTTATACCTGGAATGGGTCAATTAAAAACTTTACAAGTATTTATATGTTGCTTAAAGCTAAACCTTAGATTTTAGGTTAGGAGTTCGTTGACCTGTAATTAGATACTACAAATAAATTTGCACTAGCTATAAATCCCCCCCCCCCCCCCCCGATAAAAAAAAAACCCCCCGCCGGTGCCCCCCCCCCCCTCCAAAACTTAAGGCTAGGACCGCCAATGCTACATAGTCATTCAAGATTACCTGCGCGCATCTCAAAAGTACGAGATAAAATTACATAAAAAGTACATAAATTCATGATGTTACTTTAGAATTCAAGGCGTATCTTGTCTGCAATGAAAACCATTACTGATTCATTTTAAAAGAGAAGATATAACCCTCGTCACTTCTGAATCGCTGAGCCCTTTGATAATTTATGGCATCAGCGCTGTGGAGACTAATTTACCCTCGGCGCTGTAGAGACTCGGAGCTGTGGAGGCGACACAGATCACACGAATAACTTGCTCTGAGACAGAAGTTGTCTCATCGCTCACTCGTACAATTACGTTCGATTAATACAATTATTCATACAGATGATGACTTTTGCATGTGTTCAACACTTTCAGCAGGCTATCGCAATAATTAATTAATCATTCTTCCCACACAAGTGAGATCTTAATTTATTTATGCATTACAAATCACATGGCCACGAGGTTATCTTGATTTTTATTCGCGTTAAAATCAAACTGATTGCATTATAAATACTTTGCCGCCACTCCGTAAACATTATTTCTAGACAGAAGAGTTTATCATTCGAGCAAAGATAATCCCACTAACATGATATCACTTTTTAGCGAATTTCCATAGAAAAGAAGAGCTATTGCAGTAACTCTTATGGTGAGCCTTAACATTGTATTTGGTTTATTATTCATGAGCTATGGTCTTAAGGTCGGGAAGCGCCAATGAGCCCCGATCATGGTCCCCAGAACACGTTTTTGGAGTGTCATTAAACATTATTATTTCTTCTATTAATTATTACTAGGGGCTCTGCCCCTGGACGCTTCGCGTCCCAACCCCGCCTCGGCCTTCGGACTCAGATGACTGCTTCGCTTCGCTCGCATTTGGGAAATTCACTAAAGAATCTCGTTAATATTTGGTTCGTTTGTACATAGGTTTGTAAAATTATGAAACCAGGCTTAAATATATTAACAGTAATTGCAAGATTAATTACCTCAAATACATGCTTCAATAACCTGAAAAGCTTTCACTACGATTTTAGGCCTCGTTTTAATATCTTCTGTCAACTAAAATTATGAAACTAGGTTTAAATACATTAACAGTAATTGCAAGATTAATTATAACCTCAAATACATGCTTTAGAAACGTGAGAGGCTTTCATTACGATTTTAGTCCTAGTTCTACTGTCTTCTGCCAACTAAAGTTTTGAAACCGGGCCTAAATATAGTAAAAATTATTTCAGGATTAAAATAACCTCAATACTATGTTTCAGAAATAAACCAGGCCTATATTACAAAATTGACTATTAGAATTTATCCATCTTTGCCAAGTTTACCTTTTTTTGACAAAATAAATTGTTAAATCAGGCCCAATTTATTCTAATTCCAACGTGCTAAAACAGTATAAATTAGCTTGTTTTTTAGCAGTAATTAAAAACTATCCAATGAACAGCTGATAAAACAGTATAAATTGGCTTGTTTATGAACAGCTGTTTTGATCGCTTTATTTACTATTTCGTTGTTATTTTGTAACCAACATGGCAACCCATAAGACCCTATGTTAAAATTTTTTTCTTTTAAATTAGATTTTCTCAAAAAATTGCGTTTTTACACGAAATACAACGCATATGGGTATACTTAAAAATCAAAACTACACCTAAATACAAAATTTCTTTGAATTCGTTAGAGCCGTTTTCGAGATCCGCGTCAGATACAAAGATCCAAGAATTGCTCATTTAAAGTAATAGGATAATAAACCACCAAAACTTGAATGTCATACTGCAGTTTAATAAAACATGTGTAATACTTATAAAATAAAACACATAAAAGTTAAAAAATACTTACACATAATGAGTAGCTTATATGCAGATACGCACATGACATAATAATTACTGCTGAAATAAAATATTTAAAAAAAACTGCTTTATAGAAATTTTCCTTTCCTAGGCCTTAGGGAATAGTTAATTTAATAGTTGAATTCAAACAATTGAACTATTTAAATTTAAATTGATACTGAGCAATTTAATTTAGTCTAGAAGTTTAACTTAAAATTATGTTATATTTTTGTCATCAATAATTTTATTACTCTAGGTTTAAATTTGATTATAATTATTTTATATTATATATTTATTTATATCTAATTATTCTGACAATTTTAAGTGCATTTTGCTAGTAAAGATTTTTTTAAACATTTTAACTTAAAGCTGCAGAACAAATTACTTGAGGATCTTGGTAACTTTTTAACATAAACTAATCTGGCTTGCAACTCTTACATTAAATAGATAATATTTTTTAATGTTTATTTTAATTTGAAGCTGATTTCTTAAAATTTGTTGTTTTTAAATTTTGAGTTATCAATAATTACCGGTACTCTAAGTTTAAATCTTATTATTATTTATATATTATACATTTATTTATTTATATCTCACCATTCTGAAAATGTTTGTTTTAATGTATTTTGTTAGTAAAGGTGTTTCTTGGAATATTCAAGTAACGCTGCAGACAATATTAGCCTACTTGATAATCTTAGTAACATTTCATAAAGTAATGTCTGCAACGTAACATTAAATAAATAAATACCTTGCTAAACATATAATTTAGGTAATTGTGTGTATTGTATAATTTTTTAAAGAAATTCATGGAATGCCTCTTCGAGAAAATTTGCGTTGAATATGCGTCAAAAGGTGAAAATCTCGCGGAATTATATACCTTCTTTAAAAACGTGTACTGAGGAAAATAATTGCTCACTATTCAAAAAACTTGCTAAACATATAATTTAGGTATTGTATAACTTTTTAAAGAAATTCATGGAATGCCTCTTCGAGAAAATTAGCCTTGAATGTGCACCAAAATGCGAAAATCTCGCGGAATTAAATACTTCCTTTAAACACTTGTACTGAACACAATAATTGCTCAATATTAACCAAACTCGCTAAACATCTTAGGTGATTGTGTGTGTAATTGCATATTTTTTTAAAAAATTATCATCTGCAACGTTATATCAAATAACACGTGAGAGCTAAGGCGAACCGTGCTTACACGGCGTGTCAAGGTACCAGAGTGACGTCATATAGGAGGGGGGGGGGCAAGAGGAAGGTTGGAACAGTCGGCGAGCGTTAACATCAAAGAAGTGGACCAGCCCTTGTATTCTATAGCCCTGATATATTTAGGGTCGCCAACCTTAAAAGTAAAACCAGGGCGTGGGGTAAAAGTAAAAGTAGTGGCTGGGTGGGGTTTCTGAGCCAGTAAAGCAAAACTTTTTCCAAAGTTTTTACTTTTAAATTGATGTTAACAGTCTATGTTACGTTTAAAATCTTGGTACAAATAAATGCAGTAAAACCGTACAAGTGATATAACATCGACCAATATCTCGTGTGATCAGGGTGTCTAAGTCGGTAAACCGTTACCACGGAATAGTAAAGACCCTGAACAATCCCGGTCTTGGTCCATTTTTTTTAGCGAATTTCCATAGGAAAAATGAGCTATTGCAGTGACCCTTATGGTAAGACCTAAGGTCGGGAGTAGTAAATGAGCACCGATCATGGTCCCCACAAACGAGTTTTGGGGTCATTAAAATATATATATATATTCTCCAACGGAAAACCGTTTTTAACCAGTTGAAGAATGTGTTCGCGGCCCCGCTTTGCGGCGCCAACTCTCCAACGAATCTCCCGTTCGAGAATTTTTCTAGCCCCACGTTACGGGAGCCAATTTTCCAACGGTAAACCGTTTTGTTGGTTAAGTTGAATAATGTTTTCGTACCCCACTTTTTTGGGATGCCGATTTCTTCAACGGTCTTTCGTTTGAGAATAAGTTATTTCCACCTACTGGAAGTTTTATAGGCAATCTCGCTTTGTTTGGCCTAGGTGAAATAACTATGTGTCGAATATTCAGTTTTCTGAATATCCCGACTAAAAAAAACTTCTACGTTATACCATTGAAGAAACAACTGAGTACACTGAAACTAACCTTGTAAATTGTTTATTTGTGCTTGCAAATATTTTATAAAATTTCACTGTATCAATTAATTCTTAATCTATAACTCATAAACTATTGGGATATTTGAATACTAGGTGTTTTTTGTAAATAATAACTTTTTTATAAAGCAAATAAAATTTTAATAATTCCTTTTTTTAAATTTTCAAACATAAAATAAAACTTTTTGGATTTTACTTTCTCCAACAAATACAAAATAATAACTTTCCTTTCAATTTAATAATATATTCTTAAACTACAAGGCAGAACCAATTATTTACCTAACTATAATTTATTCTAATATTTTAAACTCAATTTGATTTAATTAATATTTTAATAAAAGATTTAATTTGATTTTACGATTTAATGAATTTAATTTTTAATTAATAATACAAATATTTTATCTAATCTAACATCTTAAGTAACCCAGTATTTTAAAATAAATTTATTTGAATTTACTTCAGGCAAATTTAATCAGGGACTAACGTATTTACGTTTCTACCGACCTTTTCACAACTGTCCAGGCGTCGCGACGTTTGATATAAAGTCCACGAGCGTTGTTTAGCGATGGCAGGCTACAGATGCTCTGCGTTCTGGTTAAGTTGTCTCGTTGATGAAGATAGATTTCTGTAGGGTTGTCTGGAAGAATGTTGGATGAATTTTTAAAGATGGTTGTGGTGATGTCGTGTCTGAAGTCCCGGTTCGGCTATTCCCTCGACGTTAAAGTTGCATGTCCAAGTGGTCGCCTGGTGATGTCCTGGAGTCCTATCTGGAAGTTATACGAATCACTCTATGTATCAGCTGCTATGCAGGTTATGTTACTTCTCCAGAATAATCCAAGTTAGGCCAACTTTGTAACGACTAAGTTGCCACTGACTTTCTTGTAGATTATAGTTGTGTCTATTGCTGCATTCCAGATTAATATCTCAATGACGTCTCTTCACACTTGTTATACAAATTATTAGGTTAACGAAGAAAATACTTAGCTTTTTGCATACTATAGTATTTTATAAAAAAACAAGGAAACAGCTCTTGATGCGTACACTAGCATCATGAAAGTCAAAAGGCTCGATGTGTTCACTTACATCGCAGAAATATCAAGGCTCTCGCGTTTCCCCGAGCAATCGTTTATATAGACTTTTTCGGCACTACTTCCATGCCAACTTAAGCTTTCTATCACTGTATTTCTATAAGTTTTTAAAATTCGTTTTCATCACTCCGTACCGAAAGTAGCTACTTTCGATGTCAGCTGGTAGCAACGAAAACGATCGTTTCCCAAGCTCTAATTTAGAGCAAGGGAAAAACGATCAGCTGATTTTCCCTTGCTCTAAATTTGTTTTCCCTTGCTCTCAATTAGTTTTCCATTTGCCCGCTACGCGCTCTGACGTCGCTTTGCCGTTTATTCTTACAATTTATATCAGCTGCATAATAGTTTATATAGTTTATAATAGTTTGCATTTTACTGAGGTTTCTTCTTCAGCATTGTGTGTATTTTTGCGTCGTGATGAAAAGTACCGTTCATAACTTGTACCGAAAGTGATTTTCCGGCACTTGCTCCAATTATTCGCCTCACACGTGAAATTCGATATTCCTGTGTTCGGCTCCGCCTCACACATGAAACTTGGGCGCGCACCGGAAAGTGCCACTTTCGGTACTAGTAATGAAATATACTATTTTTCAAGAATTTTAAACTCCTAGTCTATGTTATTTTTTATTCTGAATTTTATATTGATTTTTCCTTTATTTTTAGACTTGATTTAGTCATTGTTTTACGTAATTTTCCTTTTGTTTTTTGAGTACGCCCACTTTCGCATGTTGGTATATCTGCTCCCCCTCCAGTCGACTCATCTCCAGCCAGCCCCTTCTGCCGTTCCTCTATCTTATCTCGCTCCATGCAGTTTTGGCTATTGAAAATCCTTTTCTTTTGTAACTCCTCCAGGGTTTTCCCGATTTTCTTGAGAGTGACATTTTTGAATTCAGCTCGTTGTCTTCTTTACACACGAACTCGAGTGACGTTCGTACGATTCTTGGTTCGCGTACACCCGCGCGCGTTTTTTCGCGGCGATTATTCCCGAAAAAGTCTTTGTTTTTTGTTTTTCCCGGTTTTTTGTTTTCACTTCTTTATGTCCTTTTGGTTTGTGTTAACTAGCCGGATTTTCACTTTGTTTCTGCTTCTGGTTGTCTTGCTGTAGGGTTAGGGAGTTAAACGATTTTCTACAAACTTGGGCTTTACTTTACTCCCGAAACATATTTTAAATACTGGATTATTTTTACATAACTACGTTATCAACATACTATTTACCATTTTGAGTCTAAAAATTTAAACTAAAAATTTAAGTTTAACTTTTTATTTTGCTGTAAAGGTGCAAATTCTATCACCTTTTTCCTTTCATAAAATTTCAAGTTTTTCTTTTTAATTATACATTTTGTTTATCATTACTAAAAATTGTTTTGGTTAGAATTTAAAAAACTTTCTTTTTTACCTACCTACTTTTTTATCATTTGAACTTAGTGGATTTACATTAACTTTTTTATTTAACAAAATTTCGCTAAAACTTATTTCACCTTTATTTTAGGCCTTCTTATGAAAAGCCTAAAAAACCCTTTCTTTTTCAATTTAGAGGAATTTTGAATTTCTCCCCATACTTTAATAGCTTGTACCTTACGTAACTTTGTGACTTTATATCATCTAATCTTGCAGTAAATACACCAATGCATTTCCTGAAGATTTTTGTTTTTTATTTATTCCTGGATTTTGGCTTCCCGAAGGAATCTTTAAGTTATTTTTACAAGTCCTTATTCCTTTTCGAACAGGCAGGGTCCAAGAGTTTAACTTAGCCAGATAACGACCCTCCCCCGTCAATATGATTTTCGTGACCTACATGCTGCTGCTTTAGCCCGCGGTAAGTCCGGACTATTCAAATTTATAAAATTAATTACAAATTCAAAATCCAGGACCTACAACGGGTTGTGTCCGTTGTAATATATATATATATATATATATATATATGTTCGCTCTTTAGCGGGCGCATTTTAAGTCCGATTTGGTGCAAATTTGGTACACACGTTGGTTGTCTACGTCGCTCGGACGAATTCTTTAGTCAAAATTCCACCAACCAGAAGTACGTTTTTTGACCGGAAGTAACAACTTTTTGACATTTTTCGTACGAAAATTAAACTTTTTTATACCGGTAGTTTTATCTCCAAAAATTAATGTACGATATTATTCTGCACATTTTGTTTTTTTACACGACCTTATAGCTCGCTTGGTTCCCCCAAAATCGATCGAAACGTAAAATACCATAAAAGTACCCGGTTCAAATTACCATGGGAGCATCTTATGATCTGAGGCCTCAAGGCCGATTTTGTTCTCTGCGAGCAAAGCGAGTTTTCCGCTGCGAGTGGAACGAAGCTGGAGGCTTAGGTGCAAACAAATTCTACTAATATATTTCATACACACAGGCAGCTATTCAGCGTAGTTCCTCAGCTGGAGATGAGCAACGTTTTTCCAACACGATGCAGCTCCTCTTCGTTATGCTAATGTGGCAGCATCTTTACTGGCCTCCAAGATCGCCAAACATGACTGTTTGCGATTTTTAGCGAATTTCTATAGGAAAAATTTGATATTGCAGTGACTCTTATTGTAAAACCTAAGGTATTCAATGAGCACCAATCATGATCTCCAGAACACGTTTTGGAGTGTCATTCAACATTTTATATGTACATGTGTGTTAAGCAATGTAACAATGTTGAACTGAGGTGTACACAAATTCTACTACAGCTATTCAGAGCCTTCAAGAATAGATCAATTTCCCAAATAGTTGGTAGAAACCCTAAAACATGTAGGCCTAAACTTAATTTTGGAAATTCGCTCAACTCAAGTCAGGTGTTCAGCTGCGTGGTCGAACTATTGTAATTTAAAATCTGCTCAAAAACGTCCTTCTTCGAAAATAAGTCATTTTGGCCGCTGGAATTGGAAAAAGTAATATCTGCATGTTCAAAATAGCCTGGTCTCAGTTGTAACTCAATCATTTGCTCTCTGTACTATCGCACGGCTCTGTTGCACCCTAAAACAAATTTCGTACTACATTAACGTTACGTTACTACGTTTTGAATCGGTCTGATGACTCAGTGGCGATAAATTGAAAAGTCACAGGTCAAACTAACGGGCTTAAGTGATTTGGTCATCCACAACTCAGTCGGTCTTCTGTTTTTATTGAAACTAACTGACAGTATATGTCTTCATCTCGACAGTTACGACGTGTGAATCACAGAGTTAGGCCACAGATAAAAAAGAAACTGTCATTAAAGATTAGATTAGTTGTTTTCTGTTTAGCATCATATCTCCTTTAAACTGTGATCAATGCGAAACTGTTTTCCACTCAGAATGAATAGGAGTGTTCAGGCACAGATAAAAGAACTACTATAAATAGTAGTTCTTTTATCTGTGGTTCAGGATATGAATAACAGACTCGACAAATT
The DNA here is from genome assembly GCA_018207615.1 of Philaenus spumarius. NCBI lineage: Eukaryota > Metazoa > Arthropoda > Insecta > Hemiptera > Aphrophoridae > Philaenus > Philaenus spumarius. Next base: position 157,362 of record JAGFPH010002836.1, read on the forward strand.
AGCAGTTTATAAAATAATTCTTATCTAGAGAACGGTTTGACTGATTGAGTTAAAACTTGGCATATGGTTTAACCAAACAATGATATATCTCAAGAAAAATTAGCGATTAAATCCAATCATGAGTTTCGAAATGGCGGCCGGACAGTTACACCATCCGAAAGGGAATCAAAAGGGCTACCAAAAAGGTATCTTGACATTTTTTGTTAAAATGTACGGTTTTTGAGTAATTTAGGTTTGACATTTTCAAGCAGCCACCATATTGAAATTTTTTTTAGTAATTTAGGTTTGCAATTTTCAAACAGCCGCCATTTTGAAACTCATGATTGGAAACCTCATGCCAAGTTTAAACTCAATAGTTAAACCGTTTTTCTGAATTTTTCCTTATTTTTTTTTCTTCTTATTATTCCCTGAAGTTTGGCACTTACTTATGGGACACCCTGTATAGATGAACAGTTCATTCCTGACAAGAGTTTTACATTTAAAATAATTCGACCTCGCAGCTGAACCGCTGACGTGAGTTTAGCGAATTTCCAAAATTAAATTTATATGTGTCAGGGTTTCAACCAACAATTTGGAAAATTGTTCTGCTCATATACAGAACAACCCAAAATATATTTGGGCCTGCGGGTACAAAATATATTTTGTAGAATTTATTTGTACCTAATCCTCCAGCTCACGCGATGCTTCGTTCGACCTTGAGGCCTCGCCTTATGGACTGCTTCGCTTCGCTCGCAGCGTAAAAACTAGGCTGTCAAGTCTCAGATCAGGAGATGCCCTACGGTAAAATCCCCGGTAACGTGAATTTGAACCGGGTACTTTTATGGTATTTTACGTTTTAGTCGATTTTGGTGGAACCAAGCGAACTATACGAAAAAAAACTAAATGTGCAGAAAAATATCCTACATTAATTTTTTCAGGCAAAACCCACACAAAGTTTCATTCTTGTACGAAAAAAGTACTTTCAGTTGGTGTTTTTTTTTTTTTTTCTAACGAACTCGTACGAGTGACTTAGACAACCAACGTGTGTACCAAATTTGGACCAAATTCGACTTAAAATGCGGCCGCCAGAGTGCGAACACATATATACATCTTTATGTATTAGATAATTCTTCTTCACTGAACTCCTCCTAAACAGCTGGACCAGCTGTGATGAAATGTTTTGTTTCTGTTTGAGTGGGTCCCTCTGGATGATTTAGATTCACAATTGGACCCGGTAGGTGGCACTGCGATCTGTTTCTACAAAATGTTTTTCTATATATAAAAACCCATTTTTATTTCTTTGACCTCTATAGACCCAAAAACTATTTGACCAATTTCCCTAAAAAAAATCTCACTTTATCGATATCATTGCCAGGAGTGTTTAGATGTTACAACTAATTCAGTCTAAGGGGTTGAAATGGAGTTGCTACCCATATACAATAAATATAAATTAAACTAACTTCCTACAAGCTATAAGACTAAAATTATGTAATATTATTTTTGAGGGATATACAAAAGTATTTACAATTTGATTACTTAAAGCAAAGGGACAAAATGGAATAACTACCCTTAAAATTAAATAATAATCCACTTACTTTTTCTATATTTTCAAAAACTTCTCAACTGTTTTACTAAAATTTTACAATTTACACATACTGTATCACTACAAACAAAAATGTTTAAACGAGGCAGCTACCCTCAATACCAGGGGAAACCCCTGTGTGCTCCGCATGCCAACCCCGTTGGAACCTTCTACACACATATAATCATGTTATGTTTTCTTTATAATAAAGGTGTAGGATTAATAATAGCCTCAAAGCTAAGATGTTAAATAATGTTAAATGTTCAAATCAAATTATTTCGTATATTTTTTATAACAACAGTTACAATAAAGGTTAAAAGAACCAGCAACGCTCAGGCCTATACTTTAGTAAAACCCTAACCTAAAAGTTAAAAATACAAATAATTGCTTCAAAGTTTGGAATCCCCTGTTAATGGAAATATTAGTGCAAACAGCTGTTTTATCTGTTATTTTATTCAATTTTATGCCATGGTAATGAATGTAAATACATTCAAGAAATAAATATGTGTTGGTTCATCAGTCTAGGCATAACCTAAGAATTGTTTCCGACTAAATTAAAAAATATTAAATTAAAAAATGTTTTTATCAAAATGAATTATAGCCTATGTTACTAAAGGATAATGTAGCTTTTTATTAGTAAAACCATATTTTCAATCGATTCAATAGTTCCAGAGATTACCCCCTTCATACAAACAAACAAATTTTATCTCTTTATAATATTAGTATAGATTATTCTTAATTGACATAAGAAAACATTTGCAATTCAATTACATAAGTCAAAGGGATGAAAAGGGATCACCCTTAAATTAAATCAAGCAATAGCGATGCATTGCGAGGTCCACTAGTAAATATATAATTTTTAATTACACCCCAAAACGTGTTCTGGAGACCGTGATCGGTGCTCATTTACTACTCCCGACCTTAGGTCTTACCATAAGGGTCACTACAATAGCTCATCTTTCCTAGTATGTGGTTTTGTGCGTCGATTTCCCGAATCAAACACACACATAAGCAAAACACTTATATGTACACATTTGCTCATCGTAATAATCAAGTTTATTAAAAGTTTCTTTTAGGTTAATTGATATTTTTAACCAAAACTCATCTTTCATATAATTATAATTCCGCCCAAGTGTATCTCCTGTATTTTTGGATGGCAGTTTTAGATAGTGGAAATTGTGATGCATCCATCAGTATATTGCTATAACTCAGAAAAGATACTGGGCGGTCTGTAGGGAGGGACATAGAAACTGGAAATTAAGGTCATTTCGGTGTATTTGGTTCGCGTGGCATTGGCTTTTGGAAAACTCAAAAACTGAAACGATGATTACGTATGTAAATATACGTTTTGGAAAAAACTTGTAAATGCAAAAATTACATTTCAAATCATTTCCTTTCCAACAGTTTTTGTCTTTTTGAGATTGGAGGATTTTTAGTGGGTGAAATATTCTATACAATCACACGTTACAAATGTGTAGTCTGCCGGTTCTAGAGTTAATAAAATAAACGGTACCTGGAACTGGCACATACTTTCTCACAAACAAATTTAAATTATTAAACAAATTCACTGTGACTTCATAATTGTAGGTAGGGTAGGAGAGGTGATTAAGTAGGAGATTAACTAATAAATGTTATTATTATTATTATTATTATTATCTAGAGAGAAAACTATTCCATTGATTTCGAACAAATTTGCACCAAACACGTCAATTAGGCCTGTATAGATGCACGAAAAAAGTTTTTGAACATTTTTGAAAAACAACTCCCTTTTTGGCCATAAAACCCACAAAATCTGTTATTATTATTATTATTAGCTAAACGAGAATTTTTAGAAAGATGTAGTTTTTTGCATACGGTAGGGTACATTAAAAGCTACAAATAAGCCAAATTTTATCAAAATCGTTAGAGCCGTATTTTATTAAAAAAATAGTAACTGATTTTTTGGAAGGTTTTTTTGCCAAAAAGAGATTTGTTTTTCAAAATTTATCAAAACCGTTTTTCGTGCATCTATACAGGCCTACTGAACATGTCTGGTGCAAATTTGTTTGAAATCGATCGAATAGTTTTCGCTCTAGCTTTGTATACATACAGACATTTTGTAAAAACCACTTTTTTGGACTCAGGGGGTCCCAAAACGCATATTTCCACAAAAATCTCAACATCGATTTTTTTGCTATAGTATAGTGAGAAAGTAAAAATAACAACAACAAAATAAACGGTACCAGGAACTGGCACATATTTTCTCACAAACATATTTAAATTATTAAACAGATTCATTGTGACTTCATAATTGTAGGTGGGGATAGGAAAGGAGAATAAATAGGGATTAACTAGTAAATTTTATTATTATTATTATCTAGAGAGAAAACTATTCTATCGATTTCGAACAAATTTGCATCAAACACGTCAATTAGGCAATATAGTATAGTGAGAAAGTAACAAAAGAACAAAAACCATAACATGTTTAATCTTTTCAGGTATCACACTTCCTTCTGTGAGGAGTTGACAGTTTGCAAAACTTTGACCCAGAAACCGAAACAACAAGAGGAACTCATGAAGATGGCCATGAAAGATGTTACTAAAGCTTCCAGTTCTTCTGAAAAGAAGCAATCTTCTACGTCTGAGTTCAAAAACAAGAAATCCTGCATGGACCTGTTATTTCCATTTAAAGGTGCCTTTAAGCTGACATATACGAGTTGTTAGCTGCTGCGGAAACCTTTGGGTGTAGCACTGCTACATGTGAGTCAACATTTTCAGCATTGGCAGCCATAAACAGGCCACAGAGACCAGCCGTGCACCACAAAAGAATGGCCAATTTGGTTTTTCTTGCATTTGAGAAGAAAAGAACAGAAAATATCAATATTGATAAAGTTTTACTCAGCTTTAACACACAAAAAAGGCAGGAGGTTGCAATTATTTTAATACATTTCTTGATATTGTATTGTTAGTTCTTGTGCAACGGAAAATGATTACGTAATTATATTCTAATTTTGAAATAAAAAAATTCCAAAATAAGTGTGTAATGATCATTGAGTGAGTGTTCAAAATAATTGAGTGTTCTAAATAATTCAATTTGTATGGTATATTACATCAAATTTACAACATTAGTATACAAAAGTTGTAATATAGCCCAGTCGGTGTAGGTTACAACTACCAGTAATTTGCAATACGGCTGAGTTTTTTTTATAAGTATCTTAAAGTATGTAGATTAATATAAAAAACGTTTACTAGTCTATCAATTTCCCAAAGTCGAAAAAAAGAATCGAAAAACATTTTTTGTTCGATATTCCTTAATATTTCGAGTTGGGATGAAGATAAATAAAAATACCACCGTGTAGGAAAAGTATTTTTAAATAAAAAAGGTCATATGTACTTATTTCCTCCGAGCAATGGTTTGTCTGGGAAAAATTCCATAATGCAGGTATGTATTTTGCAGCAGGGGAAATCACTAAAAGTTGAAATCGCGTTCATATATGAATCGTTGGCTCATTCTAAATTGGTACTCCAATTACTCCAATTATAGTCCGGTACTCCTACAATCGAGAAACTCGTTGATAAGTCAAGTGGCTCTAGATCGGGTCATTTTCAAGGTAACAAGCTGAGACTCAATGTTTAAAATATATATTTTATCTCCTATGCCAAGTTTCAATTCGATGTATTGAAATTTAGCCAATTTAGAATGAGCCAACGCTTCATATATGAATGAGATTTCAACTTTTAGTGATTTCCCCTGCTGCAAAATACATACCTGCATTATCGAATTTTTTCTAAACAAACCACTGCTCGGAGTAAAGAAATACATATGACCTTTTTTATTGAAAAATACTTCCGCTACACGGTGGTATTTTTTATTTTTATTTATCTTCATCCCAACTCAAAATATTAAGGAATATCGAACAAAAAATGTTTTTCGATTCTTTTTTCGACTTTGGGAAATCGATAGATTGGGAAACTTTTTTTATATTAATCTACATACTTTAAGATACTTATAAAAAAAATCAGCCGTATTGCAAATTACTGGTAGTTGTAACCTACACCGACTGGGCTGTATTACAACTTTTATATACTAATGTTTGACTGATTGAGTTCAAACTTGGCATTAAGTTTAACCTAACAATGATATATATCTCAAGTACAAGTAAAATAATCGATTCTATCCTATCATGCCGTTTCAAAATGACCGCCGTTTGAAAATTTCAAACCTAAATTACCGAAAAACCCTACATTTTATCAAAAACGTCAAGTCACCTTTTTTGTAGCCCTTTTGATTCCCTTTTGATGTAACTGTCAAAACAATCGGATGAAGGATAATAGCTAAGTTAAATAAAAAGGTAATGACAACAAATGTCCATACAATATTGTAGTATTTACTGTGTTGGTATAGGATGCCGGGTTGAACAAACCAATTAGTACACATAACTTAACTGTTATCCTTCATTCGATTGTTTTGACAGTTACACCATCCGATAGGGAATCAAAAGGGCTACAAAAAAGGTGTCTTGACATTTTTCGATAAAATGTACGGTTTTGGAGTAATTTAGGTTTGAAATTTTCAAACAGCCGCCATTTTGAAATGCATGATTGGATTTAATCGTTTATTTTTCTTGAGGTATATCATTGACAGGTTAAACTTCATGCCAAGTTTTAACTCAATCAGTCAAACCGTTCTCTAGATATGAATTATTTTGTACAAAAAACAAATTGGCGGATATCTGGAAAACGAAGCGTTTTCGGACCTATGTTTATAGGAACTTTTTTCTTACTTTTTGTATGAGGAATCATATCCCAAAAGTCCTGGAGGGTTTTTAGTAAACACCCTGTATATATGAATTTTAATGACACCCCAAAACGTGTTCTGGGGACCATGATCGGTGCTCATTTGCTACTCCCGACCTTGGGTCTCACCATAAGGGCCACTGCAATAGCTCATTTTTCCTATGGAAATTCGCTAATTATATTAATACTGACAGTTTATCATTTATCACTTCCTATATACAATTACCATCCAACAAAACTGTTTCTCTTTACCTAATTACTGTTATCTGCCTCTGTGCAGTGTATTCAAATCAATTACACTTGTTAGAAATAGCCGATGACGTAGACTTATTTCAAAAGATGAAGAAAATTACTAAAAACCTTTCCTCGAAACACGTATTTGCCTATTTCCATAAATAAATTGACAGCACTGAGAACACAGATGTATTAATCAATCACAGATAAGTGCGTGTGTCTATTCTGTGTAAACATTGGAAGTATACCATTAGAAATAGCCAACGCCGTCTATATATCATCTGTATTGTGCATGGTTTGACGTTCAGTCTAAACTCTGTTTCAAACCGTATTTATGAGTCATATGCTAATTCAATTCAGTTTATACTAGCTGTGCCTGCGGCTTAGCTCTCAGATGTGATTCAATAAATAAAAAGGACAATCGGGTAAATACTGTGCCTTACGACTACACGCGATTAAAAACAAAGAATTTTAGATACGAGTTCCATGGCCCAAAAACGCACAGTGAGTTTAGGTCAAATCGATGTATACAGGGTGTCCGGTAATTACGGGATCAAACTTCGGGAAATGGTTCTGTGGTTGAAAATAAGAAAAAAAGTTCATATAAACTACAACGGATATAAGCCGTTGTAAGGCGGGAAAAATCGGGTTTTATATTAAATTAGGCCGAACTTCGGAGAGTGTCAATTGTTAGTCAAAAATACAAGTTAAATCAGAGCAAGGCTTATCTCCCAAGACGAACCTTGATCAAGGACACGTCAAGAAAGGAAATCTGACTTAGCCTGAAAGTAGCTGAGTTTTAGGGGAATAAAGGAATCCAGGAATTTTATGCATTTGTGATTTTCATGGTTTAATACGTAGCGCTAAACGCGTGAGTTAGGGCCGTGTGAATTTCAAATCATAAAAGGTAATACTACCAAAGTAAACAGGGGTTAAATTTAAGGGAAAAGTTCAATTTAACTCGAAACTGAAAAAGTCAGACATTTTTGGAATCTACATAAGTAGACGAAAATAAAAGGTTAAATAAGAAAAAGTCAAATTATTGAAAATAAAAAAGTTAGCTCAAGTGTCAAATTTCACACACCCTAAAAAGGGAGAAATAATTAAAATCAAAGGTTTCCACTCACAAGAGTTATTAGAGAATGAATAGTTCTGTGTAAAAAAGGGAACAAAAAGTAAAATTAAATTAAGATAAAAGGGTGAGAGTTTTCATGCCTTTTAAAGTAATAAAAGTTGAATTTTAAAATTTTTAATAATAAAAAAAGTAAAGAGATTTAGGGTTAGATTAACATTGTATCGTTAGGAAACCAGTAACTTAAATATTTTTCGCGTAGTAAATAAAAAACACCCAAAGAACTTTTTTGCGATTGTAGGCTAAGTCCCAGAAGAGAAAAATAAGTAAAAGTGGTGAAAAGTGTTAGAACTGTACAGGTGTTAAAGACAATCAGCGTGAACTAACAAAAAAGACATTGAACGCGAAAGACAGTCGCGGAAATCGCGGGAAAGCGTAGACGTGCCGCGCATGCGTAAAAATCACAGTACAGACACGATTCAAAAACGTACGGATAGCCAAAAACAATCTGGAAAAGTGAAAAAGGAAAATTAAGGAAAACTAAAAAGGAAAAAAAGATACAGCAAGAAAAGAAAAACCAGTAAAATTCGGTAGGCAAAGTGGAAGGGATGAAGCCGCGGGTACAGGAAGGGGCGTCAACCAACAACCAAATTAACCAGAGAAATTGGTGTTTTCCAGGAAATGGAAGGAAAAAAAAAGAAGAAAATTATAGAAATTTAACCAGTGCGAATTTAGAAATATTTCTAGACCAAATTTGTTTCTAGAAAAGGAAAATTAGTTTATTAAGAAAATGATGGAGAGGGCTAGGAAAAAATGACGTCACGAAGTGTATAAAAGCTTGGACGCGGAAAATCTAAGGGGACTCAAGACTCAATTGTTACGAATGTAGACTTCACGTTACTCTGCAGCAAGTATTATTCTGCCAGTTCGTATACTACGTGCTACGCTAAAAAGCCTTAGTATCACGAGCACTACGATATTTTTTCTTCGTTAAACTTAAATAATTTTCAACTATAAATTAAACTACAAGTCAGAAGTAGTTCGTCAGGAGTAACTCTACGGCCTATCCAAATGAGTTAATGCAAAAATAACTCTATTTGGCGATACGGAGACGACATAGGCAATCCTTCAGGACATGATCTTCTAAACGAAACTTCACTTCTCACGAACCAAGGAAGAAATAGGATCAACTGTAACTCTACTAGATTCTACCAGATCTGCTCTTCAAGTACATCTGCAGCCATCATATCAACCCACCAACTTTAAGTCAGAAAATCCAGACTACCAGACACAGCATCCTAGCAGCTCCAGCATCAGCCGATCAACATAGCGGCATCCATCTCGGAAAACCGGAGGTGAAAAACGCTGAATTAAGGTATGTGTAAACGAGAATACGTTGTCCCCCATTTTAATTAATTGCCTGAGTAAATTCAATAAAAATATTTAAAGTACTGGTTGAGATAGGTTAGTTTCAAATTAAATTCAAATCATAAAATTAAATAATCGTAAATTCGATATTCCCCAAACTTAAATAATAAAGGTAAATAAATTAAATTCAAATAAATTAAAATTAAATTGATTATAAAATTAGACTGTCGGCCAAGCCTATTAGAAAATAGAATTATAGGTTTAACCTTGATATTGTATATAAATTGTATGTACAAGCAGATGGTGAGAAAAAGATAGTTGTTTATGTTTTAATTTTGAAAAAGTTTTGATTTTGATTTTTGAATAAATTAATTATTAATTTTTATACTGAAATACTGAGAGTAATCAATTACCTGTTTTATGGTTATCCATTTATGATATTTTCCTTTAATAGAAATAGTCAAATAAATGTGTTTAGCTGTAGAAATAATCAAAGCACAAATAAGGTAAGTTATAAGGGCTGTTCCACTGTTCTCATTTCCCTGAGATCACAAATAAACAAGAGTTCTCGTAGATTAAATTCAGAGCTAGTAAACTTATTAATTTCTGGAAGCTATTTTAAAGTGTTAGAGTCAGTCAAAATACTTATAGAAATAGGTATCAGACACCCAGTTGCATCACCAAGCTAAAGATAAAATTTTGGCTAAAGGCTTCCAGTAGGTGTTGTAACTTATTGTACAACAAAAGAACAACGTCAATAGGTGTTCCGTTGTAAAACATAGACCCGAAAACGCTTCGTTTTCCAGATATCCGCCATTTTGTTTTTTGTACAAAATAAATCACACCTGGAGAACGGTTTGATTGGTTGAGTTCAAACTCGGCACGATGTTTAACCTAACCATTATCTACCCCAAGAAAAATGAGCGATTAAATCCAATCATGCATTTCAAAATGGCGGCTGTTTGAAAATTTCAAACCTAAATTACTCAAAAACCGTACATTTTATCAAAATATGTCAAGATACTTTTTTTGTAGCCCTTTTGATTCCCTATCGAATGGTGTAACTGTCAAAAAAACAATTGGATGAATGATAACAGTTAAGTTACGTGTAATAATTGGTTCGTTCAACCCGGCAACAGTTGGTTGTTGTAATCCTATACCAACATAGTAAATACTACAATATTGTATGTACATTTGCTGTCATTTTAGTAAATACTACAATATTGTATGTACATTTGCTGTCATTATCTTTAAGGGTCGGCTCTAGCTGTCGGCCATGTTGGCTGACACTCCATAAGACCAATGTTAAATTAAAATCCAAATATTTCCTTTATTTTTGATCGGATAATTATGAACGATATGTCATTATAAAGCTATGACCAATATGCATGCAAATGGCTTTTCCAAAACTAAGAAAAACATTTTGTTTAATATTTATTAACAATTTAAAAAATTGATTTTTAGTATTTTTACTTTTTCCCCCTATAACATAGTACAGTATATGGAAAAAGTATTGTATTCGTCAAAATTTTCGTTTGAGTTTTTGGTGGAAATATCCGTTTTGGGCCCCCCTGAACCTAAAAAAGTGGTTTTCGGAGTGATGTCTGTGTGTGTGTGTGTGTGTGGATGTTATCAGACCTAGAGCCTAAACCAGTCGTCCGATTTTGATTAAATTTGGTATGGAGGTACTAATCCACGGTATCTCCAGGCGTTTTTTTCATTTTTGTGATTTTTTTATTTTTAAGGGTAATTTTCCCATAAAAACCCTTAAAATAACGGAAAAATCTACTTTTCTCAAAAGCGGCTCTAACGAATTTGATTAAAATTTTATAGTTTATTAGGGACCCAAAGTACTACAAACTGTAAAATTTTAATCAAAATCGTTCGAGCCGTTTTTGAGAAAAGTTGGTTTTTCCGTTATTTTATGGATTTTTATGGGAAAACAACTTTAATACAAAATCACCTCTCCTACCCCACTCTACAAGTCACCGTAAATCTGTTTAATAATTTAAATATGTTTGTGAGAAAGTATGTGCCAGTTCCTGGTACCGTCGTTTTATTTTGTCACTATCAATTATAACGAAAAGCTAACAAGCCATTCGCATGAGGAATTTCGTCCCGAAGAGTTTGGTATTTTTTTTTTAATCGCTATTTGAACAATTGCGGGTTTTAAATGGATTTAGGCTGAGCAATGTCCGTGTAACCTACCGCCGCTATAAGGTGATTTAAAAAATTTTTTTACCTTGTAACTATTAATTATAGCGAAAAATTACCAAGCCATTCGGATGAAGAAGTTTGTCCTTAAGAGTTTGGTATTTAAAAAAAAACTCAATTTGAACAATTGCGGGTTTTTAATGGATTTAGGATGAGCAATGTCCGCGTAACCTATCGCCGCGCCGCTACGCTGGAGGTGCAGGTTGCTTTCTGTTTTACTAGAGCCGACCCTTAACTTAGCTCTTTAGCTTGTATATCAATTTTAGGTCTACGTAAATTATTAGCTATCCAGTTTTCAGCCAGTTTGTTACTCATAACTCCCGAACGAACATACAAATTCCACATGAGGTTTTGAGGTGAATTTAACATCTATGAGTAAATTTCACATTACTGTTTTGATACATATTTAACGGTTAAACCAGCGTATACAGGGTGGACCAGCTAAAGTGTGACAATAGCTAACTTTTAAAATACGATTCGGACAAAAATGTGTAAATAGAACATCTGCCCTTAATTTTTGATACCTTTTGGATTGTGTAATTTTTTTTTCAAAATCCGCCATTTTGAATGCAAAATGGCGGCCAACTTCATTTTTTAAAATGGAAACCCCCCATTTGTATGATGATTTTGGATTTTATGGGCAATTTTAAGTCTTTTTTGTTCTTTACATTTTTTTGATAAACCTAACGGTTCTCCTGTAAAATGAAGTCGAAGTTTCATTTTCTTACAGCTAATCACTCATAAAGGTTACAATAACCAACTTCTAAACCATGCTTCAGACAACAAACTTTTTTAAAATCAAATTAGTACAATACATTATCAAACCATCACTCTCCCATAAAATTTAATTAAAGCTTTCAAACGCAATTGAGCAATTTAGGACACATACTAAAATTAGTATTGTTAAAGTGGTTTGTATTTAAACACCTTTGAAATAAAGCAGTCACGCTGGTTATCTTTTTACAACAATGAAACAGCTGTTTTCGGATTCTTCATTGTTGCCTTTTAATCTAGTTTATACCACAGTACTGTTAACTTCTAAGGTACTGACTTTCAAATTTATTGTCTTTTTGTGTGAGTTGTATTTTAGTATGAGTCCTAAATTGCTCAATTGCGTTTGAAAGCTTTAATTAAATTTTATGAGAGAGTGATGGTTTGATATTTTATTGTACTAATTTGATTTAAAAAAAGTTTGTTGTCTGAAGCATGGTTTAGAAGTTGGTTATTGTAAACTTTATGAGTGTATTATTATTATTATTTTTTTATCAGGTAGATATCAGGGTAGCTCAGATGGTAGAGCATCACGACGGAAACGTGAAGGTTCCGGGTTCGACTCCCGGTCTTGGTCTATGTTTTTTCACTTGTAATTTAATTAAATATCCCTTGCTGAGGAAGTGTGTAAGCGGGAAAAAAATAATAACACCACTGTAAACTGCGAAATAAGAATTGAGATTGTATTCAATGTCGTATACACGAGGTATTCAATCTGTTAATTCAATAATTGCAGTAAAAACCGTACAAGTGAGATAACATCGACCAATATCGGTAGATATCAGGGTAGCTCAGATGGCAGAGCATCACGACGGAAACGTGAAGGTCCCGGGTTCAACTCCCGGTCTTGGTCTATGTTTTTTCACTTGTAATTTAATTCTTTAAGAGTGATTAGCTGTAAGAAAATGAAACTTCGACTTCATTTTACAGGAGAAACGTTAGGTTTATCAAAAAAATGTAAAGAACAAAAAAGACTTAAAATTTCCCATAAAATCCATCATACAAATCATACAAATGGGGGGGTTTCCATTTAAAAAATTAAGTTGGCCGCCATTTTGGATTCAAAGTGTTAAGCTTTTGATCCAAATTAGTTGTTTTATTTACAATGGTCGCGTTTCACGTCCGTCCCTAATTTTGTCCGTAATTTTTCAATTTTTAAATAGGAACCCTAAACATTTCCTGGATAAAAAGTAGGCTAGATGAATCTCTGAAAAGTCCTCTACGTGCAAACGACAGATTCGTCAAAATTGGTTCAGCCATTCCTGAGATTAGTCCGGACAAACAAACAGACAGACAAAAAAATTGACTTTTGATTGAAACGTTGGTTAAATTATTGATTTAGCTAATTTTACCTTTATATTCATACTGTCAATAACGCAAAATGCAACAATTCAATTCCATAATTTTTGGAATGATTGATGTTTCAATTAATTAAACCAAGCAGTCTAGTAACTAGTTCTGTAGTAGGCCTAATGCTATCTTGGTAACAGTAATATTAGGCCCTACTAATATTTAGAAATTACGTTTAACATTTAATTGTACTTTCTTTTATTATATTTTTAACATAGGCCTAATATAGCATTCGTACAAAATACCTATAAATATTTGCATTAGGCCTTATAAATAAAATCAAAATAAACAAGAAAAAACTTAACCTCAACAATTTAGCATTATATCGGTTGGTTGAGCTTCTGATAAACTTAAAACTGACGCCTTTTAGTTGGAGGACATTTTATTTTGTATGCCTAGGTTGGGGGGGGGGGGGGCGGCAAACTTGATATTTTGAATAGAGCGGCATACTTTCTGTGCCGGCCCTCATTGTTATAGACAACTACCACGAAATTATGTTTTTAGTTTTTACTCAATAACTCGGTTACCTTTAGAGAAACTGGGAAAAAAAAAGAAAAAAAGCAGTCGTGGGACTGTCGACAGAAGTGAAAACTGTCATGAATTTAAATCGTTGGTTAAATTGGTTTAGTCAGAAATTGGAGCATTATATTTTTATTTATCTTGTCCCATTTAAAATTTAAATATAAAAATTAAAAATTTAAAACATTAATGACTTTGCTGACTTTGGTATTTAATATACATATAACACAAATATCATATATATATATACATACATACTATATCTCGAGCGGTGACGGTCGCGAGTTTGATGCTTTT